>JNEU01000707.1:0-72016 GCA_000697475.1 Lichtheimia corymbifera B2541
CATGCTCTAACTATGATAGCCGTATGACAGGGTTCGTTCTTATGTAAGGTTGCATAAGATAGCGTTAGCTAAAAATTGGGTATAGGTAAGCAATGGTATGTTCATACACGCGTGCCACATTGTATCACATCTCACTCTTTCTTGAGCATAATGCATGATAGATTAAGCTTACAATGAGCTAAGCTTATGTAATAACAAGCACTATGTAGGGCATCGTCACTTTCGAATTCAGTATCTTTTGCAATACAAGCGTTGTAGAAACCCCACTATTGTACGACTATCATATTGTGAACAAGGAAGCTTTAGAGAATGTAATGACCATGTTGTGACAAAAGAACGAAAATATCTCGATACGATGACGTGAATGATCCAATCTTGCATCTCGGCCTTCAAACTGCTATTCCCCCTTTCAATCCACCAACCAACCAAGTAATCCACATATTGCACATAAGCTGATAGTATGATACCCATCTATATATGATGTTGAATCCAATTTTCATTCAATGAAATATTCGAAGACTAATAGCATATGGTACAGTAGTGTGGGTGTTTATCAAGCAAATATGATAAAGGAACAGTCTTGAAAATTGGGTAAGAAACGGGTGAATCACATAGAGGTAACAGGGATAGTTGTGTCCTGGTATTCTTGGTTGCCGCTGTCGTAATCATCCTTCATCCATGATTGCAAATAGCTGCTGCATGCATCGAATCGAATACTCCAATATCATCGATGGCTGTACAACGCCTTTCGGCAAAGATCATCCTCCGCCTTATCCACATGAGACGATCCATCGTTCCTTCTGACGACGCGCCAAGTAACCAAAGCGACATTACAGGATTCTCCATCACTGCATTTGATTGCATCCATCCATCAACATAACCATGGCAAGTCCAATATGTTGGTTGAAAGAGCCAAGGGATCGCTGCTGGTGTGCTTCCTTCTCCATCCATGGCCAGCTCAACCAGGTGAAGATCGCTTGTATTGTGGTATACTTGATAGCTGACATGGTATCACCCCAAACTGAACAACACTCGTACACTTCATTAAATAATAATCACTGTTAATCACCATCTCTTAATCAATGATCCATCCACCCTCTTCCATACCTTGATAAATGAGTGGACAACGATGCAATATATCTTTTAGTGGTGTGCCGCTGAACAATGGCGCGCGTAATGGTTGCATGAAATGATGGTGACGAGCGACAATCGCAATATTCCATGTACTGTCAGAGGCACCAACATCGAACATATTCAATCTACCATAAATACAATGTAAGATAACAAGCACAGCTTTTGCTTTTCTTGTCAACATACCCAGAGCAGTAGTGTAAAGACGAATTGAGGCCTCTCCTTGTGTGACAACCATGGATCAATACACGCGACGCGCCGATTAGATCTTGTATATACGAGAGAACAGAAAACTACACGTATACTTTAGTATCTCAACGCCCAACTTGAATAATAAAGGAGTGGAGCGATTGAACGTACACGTTGTATTGGAAAGGGAGCTTGAGTCATGGATAGATCGCGCGCGTACTTGTTGTTGAATGTCTGCAGCCGAAAAGAGTCGTCAATGACCAACTGTTCACCAACTTGAGGCTGCACAATGAAAGGAATGGCAGTCGTTAATGCGTCGTAGCTTGGGATTGAAGACATCTCTTACCTTGCATTGTGAAGTGGGAGTGAAGAAGAAGGGGCCATTGTCGTTCCTCTCAGTGTTCCCAATTTGTGCGCCACATCCCCCCCGCTTGCTACACTTACTGTCGGTGAATATGCACCTCAACAATAATGACCATAGTTAAGTCATGCATCATTTTACTGTGGGATGGATTGGTGTCGATTAGGTCCGTGCACATCAATGCAATCATCATAAGACAACTCCTCTTACCAAACCCAGAAGAATATAATATGAGTACATTGTTATAATGGATGATAGGATGCTGTTTACGTATCTTTCAAAGTCAATCATCATAGAGACGCATGTATGTAAAAAATTTACTCAGCTCTAGCAGAAGCAGCTCCATCACGCTTGCAGGTATCCATAGGGTGGTGCGGTTGTGTAGATTGAAAGAGCTGGAGGTGGAAGAAAAAAAGGCCGAACTCCGAAGCTTTTGGGCGAATGAAATCAATGTGCTCCACGTGATGAAGGCAGTGAGTTGCCCTAAATCTGAAGCTATCGACGCCCCTTCACATATTTTATCAGACAATGTTGCGTTTATATGATTGTAGTGATTTTTGCGGTCTAAATGAGGTAAAAAACAATGATATCTGGTACAAGTTCACTTAGAACGGAGGGAAAAAGTGTAAAAATAAAGAGACCCACAAGTTGACGATGAGTGTTAGAAAACCAATTTAAAAGCGGATTTATCCTAGGGTAAAATAGCACCTTGGTTCTACCCACGTTCGCGAATGGAGGGGCGTGCGTGGGGGAGCAAATCCAATCAAAAAACAACTGATCATGCGTCCCTCCCGCATGGTCTCCCCAATAATGCGGCATAATTGGTGCTCCCGCTAGGGGTGGGGATGGTGAGACAAACCTTCGCGATTGGTCATCCCTGTGAGTACATGACGGAGTCATGGAAACCAATTGTCTCTTCCTTTTTTGGCTTCTTTTCCAAGACCACGTTACACATGAATTGCCACTCCCTGCATATATTCCTCACACTGTATTCTTTTCCTTTTGCTTCACTTTCATTATTCCTTTAACCCCCACACACCATTTCTTTTTCTTCACAACTTTACCACGCTTATTTTATTCTACTATCTATCAACAACCACTATTGTCCTATTTACTGGAAAAGTGATTGCAAAGAATAAAAGACGACCAGAAACAAGCGATCTTTATGCACACGCGCACACACACACGCACCCATTCTATGTTATTCTTTTCTTTCAGCTTGTCAGTTGTGTTGGGAGTGCCATTAACTTCACCCATCTCGTCAAGAGAAACTTCGTTTGGCCCACACCCAAGAATATGCGTGCTACCCTTTTCTCTTTTTCATTCACTCTGATCCCAACCATTCCCTAATTTGCTGAAACGATCTTGCTTATGAAAGGGTCCACTTCAACAAAAGCATCAGCAACACACGAGGTTTATGACGTAAAAGCTGCTTGAGCCATGCAAAAGTCCAACTGTGATACAGTAAGAGGAAACACTCGAGCATGATGTAAACGACAATAATGGGTGATGACGGCTATATTATTTTCTTGTAGTAGTGGCAAGGATGAAAAAAATGGGGCGGAAGTGATGGCGACTTTATGCTTTTCTCGCTGGAGGTGTTTGGGTTGAAACAGTACCATGGCGCTTCGTCACATAGGATCATCCATTCCAACAATGACTTTTGCATTCCAAACGACTTTTAAAATGGACCTCAATTGATCGGCCATCTCAATACCCTCAGGCCTATTTGTGGAAGCCGTTGTATATCATCACCGCCATGTGGGCTATAGTGTACCATGCCACCTATTCCAACTTTGCAGATGCATTTAGAAAGATAGCTACTACATCAAAATAAATATGATTTACTTTATCACAAGCCATATATTACAATGACCAACGAAAGCATGATAACAATGAAACGCGAGACATCATCACGGATACTATTGCATGGATCGCTCCCAGAATAATACCATCCACTGTGATTCTCACATCATTTTGGACTTTGAAGGTGCAAGGAAATAAAGGCAGATATGGTGGAAGAAAGAGATGCGGTGAGAGAAGGGTTATGGGCGACACGGGTTTCATGTGCATGGTAGGCGTGGGTCTTTCTGTGATCACAAAATGTGATAAACTGCTTGTTGGAAGTGGTGATAGTTAATGAGTTGTCTTCACAAAGAGTCTTGTTGACAATGATTATCCATGGACAATATAAATCAGCATATAAGAAAAACAAGGTGGCAACATCCATGCTATCACGAATCGCCTGATGATGTGCTCAAATTCCACGAAATAAGGTGTTGTTTGTGTGAGTGGTCGTTTCAAAAAGTTCAAAGTCGTTGGCATCTTCATCCATAAACGATCTTTATTGGAAAAACAGGGGCCAATCATCTCATAAAAGCATATGTAGTCCTCTATCCTCGTCTCTAATTGTTTTTGGTGTAGAATGTATTTATTAGCGCCATTAATATATGACGCTGAGAAAACATAAACAAGTAAGGAATGGAGATAATGCTATGGTGTGGGAAGAGAACTAAGCTAGATGGTGTTCTTGTTCAATGTCGAGAACGTGATGGATCGGCTTAATAAAGTAAGGATTGCGATCGATGCGTGTAATGACGACGTGTTGTATCATCTTGGATGTGATCTGCGCAATGTATCATGTGGAAAACGAGTGAGTGAGATGAAGTAATTCATGCAACTTGTTGGATGCTTACCGTAACACGCTTGTTTCGACGTGCTTGCTTTTGTAGACGCCCTTGCTTTTTTTTCCGGTGTGGTGGTGGCAGCAGCACGTTGGTTTTGGCATTGGCGCTTCATTACATTCACCAAATGACTCGTGGTCCAATTGTATTTGGCGTACTCAGGACGACGGCGAAGCCTTGTCATGAGCGAATCGGCAACTTGCTGGTTGGCCTCATGCTGCCACTCCCTGTCGGTGTGCCATTGGAGAGTACGGTTTTCCTTTTGGATCTCGCGAAGGACCGCCTATTAAGAAAGATTAGTATGATACAATCCTGCTTGAATCATTAAATTACTCACACTGACTCCTCTCCCGCCTTTATCACCGTCCTCAATCTTAGCTGCTAGTTGAAGAACCTTGTCAACGAGATCATTGTAAGCCATCTTGCGGGCACTGGTGGCATTGCAACTTGGCGCAAGACTGCGTCTTCTTTTTGGGGCGCTACTGCTTGATCCTGCGGCCATTGATATCGTATCCATCGCCATCATAATCTTTGGTGTAGTTCGCATCCACGTATCCGGAATGAATTCAAGCAATTGACTCTGGTCAACAAACATATGGAAAATAGGAACAACAGGAACGTTGCCATGGGGATGATATAAAGGCTGCCACTATCATTGTCACAAGCTTCAACACTTCAGGCTGGCACCGTTAGAGGACATGGTCGTGTGTACGCGATGGACTTCTGATCCGTCAGCACGTTTCAGAGCACGACAATTGTAATATTGACGTGATGGCCTGAAGTAGGGCATTCGTTCATGGATGGTGTTGAGCGACAGTTGGGGATGGGAGGGTGCAATGTAGGAAGTGGTGAAAGAAAGAAAGAGCTGGGAATTTTGACTGGATTCGAAGCACCTCATCATTGCCCTACTTGTGTCTATGAGCAAATGATCATCATCATCATCACTCACTCAAACCAAATATTCACCCTTCACATATACAGCATATCGGTTTACATTCATGGCAAGTGCGCTGTAAAGCATTCTTTCCGATTGTGGAAAAGGAGGGCAGGAGAGGAGAGAAAGAGAGAAAAGAAAGAAACCGTTTGCTGCCAGATGACATGTTTGCTGTATCCTCAAACTATCATGAGCACATATTAATGCCCTTTTTTTCCGGTATTCACCGAGCACACTCATCCTCCTGATCAAAAAGTAAATGGCTGCTGTTGCGCACATTAAGGACATTGTCAATTGTAGTAGTACAGCAAATGTGGAAATACGTCTCTCCTCTCGCTTTATGCATGATGCAGCAAGTGGCCGTTCTTTTTAATGTTAAACGGCCTTTTTGTAACTTATAATCAAGACACACATGTCGCTACCCCTGATTCTAATGACGATCCTCTGGTGCACGTATGTATCATAAACCAAGGGAACGGGTCCTGTTATTGTTGTCGGTGTGATGCTGTTCATCCATGAGACCGGTGATCCATGCGCTGTGTACACAAAAGAGTGATACAAACATTGACGTGTGTACGTGCAAGCATGAATAGGTCAAATCATCTCGCATGGAGTGGCGCGCTCACACACACCTATCACTCATACACCCATTCACATACATAGACACACCTTCGACCCCTTCCTTGACCGTGACCATGCCCCCTTCCCTGTATTTTTTTTGCAGTTGAATCGTTCTTCTATTTTAAATACATCTTGAAGCCTCTTTCTGCTTGTTTTCTCTTTCCCCCTCCTTCCTCTTCCATTTTTTAATAATCAATTGTGCAGGCACAAAGAGGGAAAGATACAAAGCACTACATATATAAAATCCCGTATATATATACCCACATACCTAATGCAACCGACATCATCACCTTCACCATCCTTCTCCGAAATGCTCAATGATAACGACGTTAACAAAACCGCAACAACTGGACCAAGAAACCATCAGCATCATCCTTACATGAAAAAACATATTCATCATCGCCACACATATGTCAAACGAAAAGCATCATCATATCAATGTCCTCCACAACAACCTGTGCTTGGTGACTATTGGATGGGCAAGACCATTGGTCGTGGAGCATCTGGTAGGTATACATCTTCCATTTTCAATTTTTGAGCCGTGAAAGGTCAATAGGAGGATTTACATGCGAGAGAGAGAGAAAACGAGAACGAGAACGAGTAACAAAAACAAAAACGATATGAGAAAGATTACATGTCTCCCTACCACACCATCAACAACCCTTATCATTATTGCTGCTTGTCGCTATATGACATGCCATTTTCATCCATCCAGCAACAACCAAAACGAGAATGACGACCACTACATCAACAATCAACCACACACACAAAGAATAACGACTTGTTGTCTCATTGTCAGCTCTATACAACGTTACACATACAAGTGTCATGTTTGATGTCGCTTTGACATGATGCATGGCATGCACGAGGATCCCATCTTATTGGGGAACACCCTTCTTGTCCTTTGACTTGAACTCATCCCCCTCTTGATGCTAATACAACATGTATCCAACAAGTCGGTGCAATTCATTCACTTTTCTTCGTCTCTCTCTTTTTCTCTCTCTCTCTCTCTCACATACTTCCCCCTTAATGTGACTGATATGGCAATTCCCAACCGAAAATAACCATATCTGGCTGAACCTTCTGTTCTCCTTTTTTAAAGGCCGAGTCAAGATTGGGATCCATCGAGAAACAGGAGAACAGGTGGCCATCAAGATCATATCTCGAAGCCGATTGGCACAATCATCCAGTATGGCGTTGTGTGTACAAAGGGAGCTTGCCATCCTGCATTTGTTACACCATCCCCATGTCGTGCATTTACGACAAGTGCTTCAAGACACTAACCATGTCTATTTCGTCATGGACTATGTGGATGGCGGTGAATTGTATCATGTTTTAACCGAGCATGGCAGATTGGCCGAAACAAAGGCTAAACATCTCTTTGGTCAATTGGCATCTGCCCTTATTTGGTGTCACTCGCATCACATTTGGTACGGAAAAGCGGAGAAGGTGGTGTTGGAAGAGAAGGTTGAGAAATTCATGTTGCATGATAATAGCCATCGTGATCTCAAGCCGGAGAACCTCTTATTGGACAAGGCACAGGAAAACCTTAAAGTCGTTGATTTTGGTATGGCTACCATCCAATCACCAGATTGGCTTCTCAAGACTAGTTGTGGGTATGTTGTTGTTATTATCATATCCCATATTGCCTCGTGAGCTCATACAGGTATCCTGGTTTTGTTGTTTCTAGATCGCCCCATTATGCCAGTCCTGAAATTGTAAGGGTAAGTATAATATAATTGGATCTTCAATTGCCATGGTGATAAAAATGACTCATCTTGTTGACACACTTAGGGCAAACCGTATAATGGATATGCAACGGATGTGTGGTCGGCTGGTGTCATATTGTATGCTATGCTGACGGGAAGACTTCCTTTTGATGGCTCAAGTGCAGGAAGCTTACTTTCGAAAATCAAGTCAGGGCGCTACCTGCCATTGCCCTCTCATGTATCACGAGATGCCAAAGACCTTATCAAACGCATGCTAACAGTGAATCCTTCTAAACGTATTACTGTAAGTGTTGATATCATCGTATGCAACAAAATGCCATAGTGTCGAGTAATGACGTGACCCTGCTTTTCTTTTTTTCTTTTTCCCGAAAAAAGATTCAAGAAGTTCTCCTGCATCCATGGCTCACTCGAAATAGTAACAACACAAGCACCAGTAAAAAACAACGACATCCATCACCAATGACATCACCTTTGCTCCATAATCATGCCTTACAAGGTCCCATCATTCATCAGCCCATGGATATTGATAATCGGTCTTGGGAAATGCTCAAGGTGCTTTGGAAAAGTTACAACCAAAAGGAGCTGTTGGCTGCATTGACAAGTGACAGGTAAAAAATCCATGATATATACCCTCTCATTTACATGTTTGGATGACTTATGATACGTACATATATAGCCCCAATGTCCCCAAATTGACTTGTCATTTATTACAACAGCGAGCTTGTCATGATGATACATGTATGTGGCATAAGCGAGTAATGACAATATAGCGAGAATGGCTAATTTACGAGTATATGTAGATGAAAATACCCCGCCGTGGTCACCCCTTTATCGGCCGTATTCATGCAGCAGTAGCTGCAGCACCATTACTCATGATTCTGGGATTTCATGTTGTGGTGGGGTTGGTATAGCAAGTGCGACACCCATAGGAGCAATAGCATTGCCTGATACTGGAAGCACCATGACATGTTTCGAACAGTCGGACCCTACACAGACGACAACAACACCATCACCACCATGTAAATCGCCATCCATATGTTCCTCCACGGGGTCATCTTCTTTGGAGTATGCAACACCTACCAGCACGAATCCAACATTATCACGATGGCTTGATAGTGAATCATCATTATCTGCTGCGGATCCATTGGTTGCTCAATTTGCCCATGTTGAATCGATTCTTGAACCAACGTCTTCTTCGGCTGCCATACGACATCTTCATCGTCTCCAGACACGTTCCTCGTTATTGAACACGACAACTACGCGGCTTGTTACTGATCCATGGCGAGCCGTCAGCTCATGGTTTGGCGTGGCACGTGATTGGTGTGTCGAACGATTGGCTGATAGAGAACAAACTATGCATGCACATGCTAACAAGGTCTACGTCTTGGAGAGACACGCCAAATGTGAGCGTGAAGCGGCTGGAAAACTGCAACAAATTTTGCAAGAGGTAAGCAGCAGCAGCAACGTGTACTTTTGATCCTTCGCAACTGACCCATGATATCCTATGCTTTAGCATTTCCATGGCACCTTGCAAAAGCGTGTATACAAGAACGACAAGGTGATTTGGGATGGTTCAATGAAAATCGATGGACATCATAATATCTTGCATTTTATGTGTCATATCAGCGCTGCATCAGCACGTAAAGGCAAGGTCAAAGTGGGTTTTGTCCTAGTCAAAGGTAAGCAAGCATGCATAGTAAAACTTCACCTCCTCCTCCTCCTCCACTCACTTACTCTCCCTCATGGTGTTAGGTGATCAAGCAACCATGGATGATGGCATGGATCGAATATTGAAGATGTGGAACAAATATGAACAAGATGCCAGAGCTGTAGCCATGGCAAACGGTTGGTTGCTAGACAACAACAATCACACCACCACCACCACCACCACCCCATCCCACCAAGCTACAACACAAACATAATCAATGGGCATCTATGTACAATTTCCTTCATTGGCGCATAATCAAATCTTGTATAGTTTTTACATATCCTCAGTTAAGCTGGCAAAATACTAAATAAAAAAGAGACCCCTTGTCAGTTGGCATAATACCATCCATCACTATAAATGACTTACAATCACAATATTCTGGTCATCACCATGCACACCAAGTTTTTCCGCAAGGAACCTGCGTCCTCTTCGCTCAATCAATGGAATACCGTCTGCATTATGGCTCTCAGCACTGCTGGTACTGCTACTTGATTCGGCGTCACTGGTACTTTCATCATCTGATAGGTCACGGCTGTTGTAAACAGCATCTTGATCAAGTGGCATTTCTGACAAGGAGGCTCGTATCTCATCACCCTGTCGTTCCTCGATCCTTCGAAGATAGCTCATGATGCGTCGTACACTCCACCGTCGTGCAAGGCTCCCTCCATCCGATGATGATGAATCATACTCGCCGCCTGTGGATCGGGAGGATCGTCTAGTAGAGGTTTTCGATGGATGTTCATGGGATGATGATAGGAGACCAGCTGTAGCCACTGCAAGGCTTTGACTATCGCGGGTATACATGTAATGGTATATAAAGGCTTTGAGAGCCATCTCCATAAGAATGGTCTGTAAATGAGATCGCCATGCCTTGTCGCTCTATTGGAGGAGCAAAAGTGTGTGAGTAAAAGAGGTGAGGGACATGTATATCAAACTCACCGAGAAAAAAATGATGCTTTCTACAATGCGTGTGACCCATTGACCTTCAAGATAAAGTGGGCTCGTAATAAGATTGGGTTGCTTCGAGTCAAGATCCAAGCAGCTGATATCCAGTTTGTAAATACTTGCATCAACACTGGCTGCGCCCACAAGCTTGAAAGATCCCAATTCGATATCCGTAAGCTGTCCATCATACCATGGAACAACGGCACGCTGGGTCTTGGCAGCTCCTGGCACAAACACTGACAGCGCCTGCACCGCCTTTTGCACCATACTTAAAGGTCACGTTAGCTAATACACATAACGAATCATAGAGGCCACTTACTCTTCTTTGCCCAAAATGACAACAGGCCGACCGGTCAATAATGTGAATATAGCATGGGGAAGGATATCTCTTAAATGTTTCAGCGTATCAATATGCGTGTGACCCTCTTGATGATGCTGCCATAGTGGTGATGAAAACAACTTTGGTGCCGCTACTGCCGCTGAAAATTCATCATCCAACTTGCATTCCTGGTCATTGTTGTCATCATCATCATATTCGGTTTCATCAATAGCTGGTAATTGCTCTTGTGTCTTTTTTTCAACAATGGCTGTAGTAGTACAAGTAGTAGGGTTGGTTGTGTTGTTGCTGCTGGTATTGTGACTCGTGCTGCCACCACTGCTGCTATTGCTACTGCTGTGGATTGCTGCTTGCTTGGGCTGAGGATTACGCATATTCATAATAAAAGCACCACCGACTGACAAAGTGCCCGTATATGGCTGTAGATAGGCTGCTTCATCTTCAACCAAATCCAACATTTCACTGCTGCAACCTAGGTCTTGGGTCATTTCCATCATGGATCTGATAGCTTCGGCATACATATCATGGGTGATGGTGCTTGCAAAGGTTGGTTTTGATGGCTGTTCTTCTTCTGCAATCTTTGGTTCAATGGCTGATACCAGTGGGATTACTTCAGGCATCAGGTTGGAAGATCGTCTATGTTTACTCAATGATGGTTCATTCGATGCTGATGATGGTTGTTGTTGTGGTTGTTGTTGCTGTGGTGGATGATGCGGTTCCTGACATAATTGTGCAAGTGATCGAAGCTTTCTTTCGAAATGGGCAACAGGATGAAGGGTCTCGATATACTTGGGCTATTGTATATACGACATGTAAGAATATTGAATATCGTTTTCTATTCTTGTTGCAAGTACCTGGTAGTCATTTCCTGGTTCCATTAAGCAACTGGATGCATTCTCGTGACCTTGAGTGAATATTGCCAATGGCTGTACGCTAGCCACGGGTGGCGGTGGTGATGATGATGATGATGTGTCCTGTTTTTGTTGCTGCTGATATTCCTTCTCATCCTTTGCTGTCATCATCATTAGATCTGAGATGGAGTTGGGTGTCATTGGGCCGGGTGTGCTTTGATATCCTTCTGAGCTTTTTCTGGAATAGTGATACTCGCTAGTGCTGGTTGGTGATTCAGCCCGTAATGGTTCGTTCAATAGCTGAATGACATAAGATTCCACGGTATCAATCATTAAACGGGTGACGGTGATGGCTTGTTGCATAGCATCCGAAGAAATATCCGGATTCGGTTTGCTTTTGAGAACGGATTGTGTATGCTCCAGATCCACCAGGCGGCATTTTAGATCAAAGGCGAAGTTTGAAAAGTTTCCTTTTTTCATAAGCCGTGCGACCTTTGATCATGTGAATTCATTGATGACGGATGAATTGCTCAGCAAACAGCAACAAGAACAATAACCCCCAATTCCATCCACCCAATGTTACCTCGTCAAATCGCTCGGTGTAATCCTCAAAACGAGTCAGCATCTTGTCAGGATCGCAAGTGATGTAGGACAAAGCAACAGGGTGTACATAACCACGAGCATTGATATCGAACAAGGTCAGATGGTGTGTCTAAATAACAATACGTGATCTGATTAGATCCTCTCCCTCCATTGTAATGGAATTGATATCACACACTTACGAATGCATAATAGTGATTCTTCGAGTCCGTCGTATAAACTTGAGTATCATCCGGGATAGAAAACGTCCTTGCTACTTCATCATCCTTTGCAATGCCATCATGATCATCATCGCCGTCATCCAGTTGCCTATTTTACACCATTGTCAATGAATATTTATGACGAAATGATCGACATACTTACTCGGCTGTTTGATCGACACTGACCACTCGTAATGCAAACGCGTTGAAATCGAATTCATCCAAGTCAAGTTGTTGTAGTTGCTTGTCAAGCAAGTGTGGCTCTTCTTTGAGATCGATATAGGTCGAAGCAGCTACTACAGCCAACGCCAAAGGCCCCTCCAATTCAGAGAACTCGCTAATGAGAATGAAGTCCTTTGGAGTACGTCGACGGTGACTACTGCTGGTGGAAGTAATGCCAAGGACCTGATCGGCTTTACTGTTGTTGGTTTGAGTGATTGAGTGAAGGTTAGCTTCTGTTGGTGAAATGGTGGGAAAAGTGTCGACTTGCCCTCGATCGTAGAGAGTTGAATATGCCATTGAAGGCCAGGAATGCGAGTACAGGCAAGAGTGAGTGTATGTGGAAAAAAGAGTGACTTTTTACAAAAAAGAAAGGATAGAAAGATGAAGGTGCTGCAAGGAGGTAATGCTCGCTTTTTGTGCTTGGGTGCCACAAGACATTGACGCTGAAAATGGTTTAAGACAACAGCCCACCAGGCCCGTGCATGATCCCCACACACACATTTACAATTTATACACATGTCTTTTTCTCCAATATGTTCATCATTTGACTATGACAACATTCTACATTCAATAAATGATATTCGAGGGGAACACAAGAAAAAAAGAGAATACGTGTGGACGTGTGGAGTTTACTAGTCCGTTTTGCCTGCAAGATCGGATACCAAATGTACACGTCCTAACCCTTATCCTCATGGGGTCAAGTTTTATACCGAGATGAGCTGGGCCAGTGAAGAGCATGATAGACGACAAAGCAGTGGGTAACATCCTTGTTAAGGTAAATAGATATACTGCTTTCATATACTTTTTGAATACAACAAATGAGGAGAGTGATGTCATATATCCTCTACTACTACGAAGGAAGTTGCAACTTGCCAAATTATTTGAAATAGACGAAGCAAAAGTGGGAATGCACGTTATGCAGCGATATGAAACACACTGTCCAACACCACCTTTTTTCATTGCCAAGGATACCGATAGACATATTCGCACCACAACACGTCGGATTGTTTGTCATCAAATCATCAAGCACATGGCTGGATGAAGAGCAACGACATTTTTTGTTATCGTACATGTTTTGTTAAAGGCAATATCCATAAGCAAGGTTATGTATTTTGAAAGGCATGGTTCTCAGCTAAAAATATCATCTATTGCATAGACCTTTCAATCTCGGGTGACTGTAGCCTCACTTGATCCATGGATCGGTAGGATATCATATTAGCCACAATCATCAATGCAACTTGGGGCCTATGTTACACAGCTGAAAATCCCGCTGAACCAGAGAAAAGGACCCGCATATTACAAGATGTTACCATCCATTCACGGCTATAGGCAAGCTTACAAGCATACAGACATATCACAAAAACCATAGTTTAAAAGAGAAGGATAAATCAAATGCATCACTTGTATCCATAGAGACGTTCATATATCGTCCTCGACGAGACCACATTTTACGTGCTGACAAGAGCTTAATAGGAATTTTTAATTTGGGCAATCAGGCTGCAGATGGGATCAAGTTTACTATGCTTTAAGGAAAAGGGGGAGCGTTATGCAAGAACTGTAAAGTGAGAAGCTATATATGAAGCACCCGACGTAGACTGCAATTCATGGTGGTATAATATATCACAGAAACCCATCATTTTATTGTCTCCTTTTTTTAATCCTGCTTGGAAGTGATGTCTGAAACGGCATCGCCGACCTTTTGACGCAAGCGATCTGCACCCTTGTCAATATCATTTTGAGCTTCGAGCAAACGAGGACGCAAGAAACGAGTGTAGATGATTTCAGCACCCTAGTAACAGAGACGACAAATCAGTCATGTGTATATATACTCTTTGTCTTTTTTCTCCTTTTCAAGACATACCCTGAATCGAGGAAGAGTCAACCACAATACAAATGCCGTTTTGGTGAGGGAGTAGAATGGGATCCAGAAGAGGAGGTAATCAGCAAAGAACTCGATAATGTTCACAAAGCCAATGACAGTCCAGTAAGTGAGCCATTGCTTGTCATCGTCAGTTTGTGGAGATTCAATAGCCTTGAAGGACGCGTATGCTAGGAAAAAAAGGGGAGAGCAAGGTGAGGAGGGGTAAATGGAAAAGCTCAGCCCGTCATCACACAAAGACATTCACGAACAACAACAACAACAACAACAACATTCCACCCATTGCTCCTTTTCACAAACACACACACGCTTACTTACCAGGATAAACCCAAGAGATGAAATGTGTCAAAAGTTGACCAGCCAAGTTAAAAACGAGCATGATGAAGAAAAGAACGCCAAGACCCAAAGCAGCATGCGACTTGCGAACACCGGTGAGACGCTCAAAGTCATTGCAGTATTGGAACTGACCAAGCTGTTCATCAATTTGATCAAGGCCCTTCTTGAGTCGGATTTGGGCACCTTCAGCAGTGAAAAGAGATGGTTCTTCGGCTGTCATGGTAGAATAGTTGTACTAGAAAGAAAAGAGAAAAGAGGAGTAATAAATGTGGAGTAATCAAGCTTTATAGCTGTACGTGTTATGTGATACTATATTTAACTCACGCATGTTGCTGCGCGTTTATCGTGTATAGGCGTGTGTGTTGCCTGATGAACAACAGCGAGCTTTTGAAGAAATTGGTTGTTGCCCATTTCGGAGCACTATCATACATAAGCGCCGCACAACGGCAAAAAGGCAGAATATCCGATATCTTATAGCATGTCTTGTGAGTCTTGGCAAAAGCACATCTTTTTTGTATACAATCGCTGTTGTTACTGCTCTTGGCTACCTTCTTGCATTTGCAAAACATCATATGTATATACAACACCACACTCATTGGGAAATAGGTGGGGATGGAATGCAGGGCACTAAACCTTTTTCTACGATAAACAAATACCTTATATCAAAATTGGTTTCCTCTTCTTGCAATTGCACAACAGCAATCTTTGCCTGCTTTACGCTTATCATGGATGGATGAAGGGTAGCTACATGTTTGCTTTGACCCTGAATCGGGTTACACACACTTGGTCGGACACGGTACAAGGTTGCATTCCGATGCCCGTCTCTTTCAACTTTATTGTGATGATGGATACCAATGACACATCTTTTATGAAACGAATTGCCAATACGGGACGTGTCACTGGGATATAGGTATGATTCAATAAGACTTTGAGCTCTATCAGGCATGTTTTTCTCAGAGTCACTGAAAATCCTTACCTATATGCATGTCGAGAGAAGGATGGTTGACACGTGAATGGTAATGATACCACCATCGCTAATGTTCATGTGGTGCTGCTCACTGATTGGCTGTCAAAGACAATTAAGCCTAACATGCTTGTTATGCCGACAAGCTTGGTACATGTCATGATCCTCCAGGTACGTTAGTCCTTTAGCTCCAAGTGTATCTTTCTCTATGGATGTCATTAGATTCTTCTTTTGGGGTCATCCGTGATAGCTGCAAGGCAAGGCCAAGCCAACAATGATAGAAGGTAATGCATAAAGATGATGATGATATAATTCGAATATATTGTGTGCTTATGTAGATCTATTCTAGCTGGAATGGTGCGTGTCAAAAGGGATGCTATGGAACCATGGATCAAGATCATAACCAGCAGCATCACGCTCAAACTCTTGCTTGGATGCTTGTAGGCAGTTAGAGGCGCAACAGAAGCTCTACATAGAAAGGCGATCGAAATGCGAATGAATAATAACCAACTTCCCTTCCATACCACGATGCTGCATAATAAAGACTCACACAGAAACCGCTTTGGAGAATCGCCACACAAATCCAAATGAGCTGGTAAAGAGCTTAATCCGATAGCAAGCATGCTTCGCTGTCCTCTTTCTTGTAATCCGGCTTGGGTCAACAAGTCCACAATATTCAGCAAACTGCATCTTGGCGGGACATCAGGCAAATGTATCAGCAGTGTCATAAGGCAAATGCTGCAGGTACTCCCGAGGGACCAAAGAGGGAAAACTGCAAACCAAGTATTACGGCTTCTTCATGTCGACTCCCACAACCACCATGTCGATGCACGTATTCAATGGGCAGCTTGTTTGTTGAACTCCAAGTTGTCATCCGTCGCCTTCTTATCTCTGAGTGGCATCGCAAGACACGTCAAATGGAGTGCTGATTGCTTGAGTTCGACTGTGCCATTTGGACTTTCCTTGTGTGGCATAGCTAGCGTGATCGAGTTCTTTGGCAACAGAATCAATCAATTCACGACGCTCGTTGTTCCAGCATTTTGTGGTCAGACAAAGAAAATCCAGTGCAGCAGCATCAACTTGCTCTTCTTCAAACCTCCCAAAACTTGGACAATCTTGCAAAGAGTCTCCTTGACAGTAAGTGGATTCATCATGTTGTTGATGATGCATCACCTTTGATCAAGTATGCTAAGATGGCTTGACCACTTTATCAGTCATTTCAATCAATCAATCACGGAGTCCTCTTTCTTGCATCGACAACAATTCTCACGCCCACCCACATATAAACAAGGATGTTGTCGCCAGCATTATTATCACGCATCTTCTTCCTCTACGTGATTGCATATCCCATCAGTGCCTTGTGGTAAGTGCCAAGGATCCTATGTGTGATTGCATACATTGATCACTGTATTGATCCATGTAGTGCTTCATTGTTACTTGTTTTCATTCTTTTCTTATGGTGATTGGTCCTATCCTTCCTGGACGGGGTCTTTGTGGTATTATCTACTTGAATACCCCATTCATAGCATGTATATTAATTTGTCTTTGATTAGTGAGCCGTGTCCCCAAAGTCGAGGAGAAGAAGGCAGGCACAAGCTGTGGCAAAGTTACGGGGCTCCTTCGTAGGAGACATAGATACCTCTACTAAGCAGCTTTTACAAAATGTTGGCCATGCGAGAAGGTCACTGATAAGGTGTGTATCAGGAGATTTTTATGCGTCGACTCGAAACTTACCTTCTACATATAGCAGATTCAAAGTCATACAGCGGCTTCCAGTGTCAATGAGAACATCTACATGCAAGAGATAAACCAACGCCGAAGACGTACATATTTCCTCAATGATGACTTGATCCGTACTCAAGGGTAAGTGAAACACATACCTTCCAATGTCATGTCCAAGTTGATTATCAATAGAGCAAACAGGGAAGCACAAGGCATCACGACCAAGGAAAGCTCTATTCGTTGAAAAGGAACGCAGGAGAAAAGGAAATTGATGGCGGCCGTAGAAGCTTCCTTGTCTGTTAGAATGCAAGCTTCCAGGTCAAGCAAAAATGACGATTTCGTCAAGGTTGCAGGCTGCCTGAAGGATTATCGGTGGGTCTGTAAAAGCTGGAGCAGATATATCAAAGCTTGTTGGTATTGTATGTGAAGAAGGTAAGCGACCCTATTTGAAACCGACTAATAGTAGTTAAAACTTATTATTTGTATAGGGTTCACCTGCGAGTGAATTTGAAGTACCACGGAATGTATCGCTCCTCCATAGAATCAGCAATGAAGGATCACGAGAACTTTGATGTTCTTATTGGAATATTTCAAAGGACACAAGTAAGTTGTTGAAAATCAATCCATGTAGAGCTTACATTGATTATTATCCCTACAGGAAGTGGTTTTGGAACGTGTCCCCTGATCCAGAAGCAGATAATATCAAGCTCTTGCGGACGCCACCATCTACCTACGTTCCTATAATTCGCCCGTTTACGATTGAACGAACGGCAGGTACGTATTTGATTTCGTATTGTGGTGCCTTCAACTTATTGGTACTTTAGACTTGGAGATTTGCTTAAAACTGGAATCGATGAAGGAAACAAGCAGTCGATTGGCACAACAGCTCTATGAAATACATCGAGAATGCTCGACAAAGAAAAGGAAACCTGATGGATCATTCGATGGATTAAAGAAGGTAATGTATAAAAAGTATGGTCGTGTTACTTATAACAAGGCTGACATTGGATTTATATATACACTACTAGAAGACTTGACTACAATGAAGAAGCACGTGCAGGGAAACAAGAGAATTGGAATCACCGGCACCGACCCACTGCTATATAAGATTCTTCGGGAAGAGGATGTTCGACGTCGTGGATGCAGAGAGAGCTTGATACCATCACCAAGCATAGTTTCCCTTTGTAAATAGCCATATTCCCAAGATTGTATGTATATAACCACGCTCTGAAATGGATCCCATATTTTTCAACGGCATGTGCAAGTCTGAAAGTGTGGAAAATTGCGAGATGGAGGAAATACCGGGGATGTAGTTAGCGTATATGCATGATATGACCGGTCGCAAGGTGTCGAAGATGTTGAGGGCTAAATGCAGTATCGGAGGACCACTGTATGATACATCATCAAGCTGCGGTGCTACGTTCAGAGATGGTGGCAAGATGTTTTCATCGAATAGTGCCCTACATGCTTAGCATTTCGTTATCATGAGCTATCAAGCGATGGATAAATAGCCTTAGTTCTTTTTGTTCTCAATCATAAATATGCAACGTATTTCTAAAAGCAATCGAATGCAGTGTATATGTTTGCAGGGCCGTGCTTGGCGTGATGATGGAAATAGTAGCGGGTGGTGAGCTGAGTGTATGTGTGACATGTAGTATGCACATATAATCCATGAACCGATATTTTGCATCTGACTTTATTCCAAGATGTGCTAGGATGTATCATAAATGACTAGAGGAAAAGCTGGATACTGACCCAAGGACGTATGCTCTAGGGCATTTACATCTCGGGTGAATTCGCATTGATGCAAGACAACAAGCTGCATGACTCAAGTCCGACATTGCTGTCAAAAATAAATTCCCTGTGGGGTGATGGTGGTGGTGGTCCAGAGCTTTCATTCTCGGATATCGCTATGAATAAGTAACGAATTTAACTTTTTTCCCAGCCACAATCCTTTGTGAAAATTATCATCATCATTCTGGCAAGCATTATTGATGGTGATCAACGTCGATGAAAAAGGTCGATAGGTGCATTCTCCTCTTTTTTCTCTCTCTCTCACTATTATATATTAACCCCCTTTTTTCCTGCTTCTGGAATAAACTCTTGAACAAAATAACGCGTTCCTGGGATGAAGGAAGGGGGGAGTTGTATGATCAGAGGATATGTGAGCGGCTTCCATGGTTGCAAAAGGTATCGAGTAGCTTCAAAAGATAACCCCTAATCGCGGTTGGTGGTGGTGGTGGTGGATCCATTCCTTACCTAGTCGTCAAAGTATATCCACAGATGAGAACAAGGGGTAGCAATGGAAAAGGAAGAGGAAGGGGGGATTGGTTGAAGGATATGGTAACCGGATATGCTATGTGTGAATGCCGTGTGATTGCGGGCCTTGAAGAACCATATAAGAAGTGGTTGAATGATTGAGGCGTTTCTCATAGGACGCTTCTCTTTCCCTTTTCTCACTACTTGCTCGCTCGTTTACCCTTTATTTCTTTGTCTGTGTTCTCTTTTTGTCATACACATACACATACACTCTCTCGCTCTTATATATTCATTGTTATCTGAACTACTTGTCTTCTTTTTATCTCGTGCTCTATACCCAAATACGACGACCGACCGTGCACTAGTTTGACTTTCGACATGCTCATTCTAAAGTTCAACACGCTTTCTGCTGACGATTTGTTTGCCATTGAACGTGTGAGTTCATTTGCTCATTGAGAATGCAACGAAAAGACAGCCTCGTTCCTGATACAGAAATATCTATATAGTGTTTGCTTCGATGGCTTGATGATAAAGCACGACCTAGCATCGACCCCGATTTCAATGTTCTCGACTATGGTCGCACAGAGTTATACGGTCATTTGCTCGGCGTGTTTGCAAAGCTTGGTGTGCTGAGCGCATTGGATATTACACCATCCACTTTACTCGACTTTTTAATCGACGTTGATACAACCTACCTTAATGCTCCTTATCATTCATTCTACCATGCTGTGGATATCGTCACTGTGCTTTATTATATCCTCACCGAGTTGGAGGCCGATCAATATCTCTCGAATTTGGATATTGCCGCTCTTTTGATTGCTGCCCTTTGTCATGATGCAGGTCATGTAAGTAGACGAATCGATCACAAGGAGTGTGTGTGTGTATGGCTGGTGAAGGCAGAAAAAGAAAATAGGAGTTGGGGAGGAAAGGCTCGTTTATTTGCCAGAAAGGAGTCGAGTGCAATGATTATTATTGCCACACCACTGACATTGCAAAAGACGACAATACCTATTATATGAACATCTCCTATCGATCTTTTATTGACTTGAACCCCCCCTTTCCTTTATATAGCCTGGCTACAACAACTTGTACCAAGTGAATGTCAAGACGGAACTGGCTGCAAGATACAATAACACCTCTGTTCTGGAAGCCTATTCTGCCACGATTACACGCGATTTATTACACAAGCATAAGCTTCTAAAGGATTTAGCAAGTACAAATGGCAAAAGCGTGACCCATCATTACACGTGGACTGAGGGACGATTCCTGGATGCCATTGAAAGTTTGATTTTGGCAACAGACATGGTGTATCACTTTGATTTACAAGAACAAGCAGGCGTACTCGAGGAATTGCTCTCGCAAGATGATGATGAGGACGATGATAGTGATTGGTGTAGTGCCAGTGATTCGGATAGCTTTGCCATTCCTACACCTAGTTCATCCACCTACGACGAGGAAGATTTATGCTATTCATTGAATCGAGATCAACGACAAAGCCTATGTCGCATTCTATTGCATGCAGCTGATATCAGTAACACAGTACGACCTTGGGCAATCTCTAAGCAATGGTCCGATTTGATTGTGCAAGAATTCTTTCGACAAGGCGATGCTGAAAAGGAAGCAGGATTGGATGTATCACCTGGTATGGATCGTGACCAATCCACACAACCCGATATCAGCTTGAAATTTGGTGACTTTTTGGTCAAGCCGTACTTTGAAGCCCTTGCCGGATTTTTACCTTCAGCCAATATCTTTTTGGATACATTGAATGAGAATCGAAGTGAATGGGTGCGACTCAAGACATGTCCTGAAGCAGCTTTTCCACCTGAAAATGCCGCCAACAATGAGCGTCAATTCCCTTCCAGCTTATTACCACCGCAACCTGTACTCAATCCAAGTGGTCGTCGTATCAGCGTAGCTGCAGGCACAGTGGTTATTCCCGATCGTCAAATATTTGTGGCACGTAAACGACAAAGAAGTACCATGTCTATCAATACACGTAGCAGCAGTAGTGGAGGAGGACCCAATAATCTATTACAACGGCGCCCTGCTGGATTACGCTCTGCAAGCCATACAGGTGTACCACGTATTATCGTACCTGATCGACGTCCAAGTGATCTATTACAGCAACAAGCATGGCTGTCGCCCACTTTACTGAAAACAACAACTGTCCTTGAATCACCCGTATCCATGTGCCATCCTCAAGACCGATCCCCTTTGTCTCGCGTATCTAAAAGATTGGCTTGATCCACCCACCATCCTCATCCATCCCCCCTTGTATCTTGTTGTAATATCTGTAGATGCTTGATTCCCTTGCAGATACCACTTTGATTCACCACCTCCCCTTCTTCACTGTACTATAAATGTTGTCCTTCTTCCCCCACCCTCCCGTTTTATTTTATTCTTGACCACCAACAACTCATCCTTTGCAAATATATAAATCCCTTTGATGTTGACAATGGATCAAGTGTATTGTAAACAGGGTACAAGAACGAGATCGGCATTATTATTCGGAGGCTATAAAAAACAATGAATCGAAAAGGGAGTTACATGTAGATGGAGTAACTGTGCCCCTTAATCAATAATAAGCACTATACAGTAGCTCGCATTGCATTATTGTATACATTGCCTCCTCCATCTCCTACTATCCTTTGTATGTGCCACTACATCATATGGCATAATCCTCAATGCGTTTTTGAAACAAGATATGTATTTTTGATGCTAAATGAATTGGATGCGAGTGATGTTGGATTATGGATAGGATGATTGGATGAATATAAATGGCATTTTGGAGCAAAAGTGGAGAGGAAGAGAATGATGACAAGATCAAGGTATACATGGGATGTGTGTGTGTGTGACGAAAAATAACAAGCGATCGTTGAGGGACCTTATGGATTGCGTTGTGTAAAGATGACATCAGGAAGTGGTTTGGAGATATCTGGTTGTTGTTGAAGAATCACTGCGACTTGATTATTGATATCATTGGGCGTTGTTCCAGGAACATGGTACACATTGTAAGGAGACATAGCCTTGTCGATATTCTTTTGAGTGAGATACGCAAGCATTCTGACAGCCGTTTCGAATTCATCCATGCATTGGATCCGGAGACTTGATACGGAAATCTTCAAGATCTGATCTGTCGTATGTGGAAGGCATCGACGATATAAACGTAACGACACTTTGCTCACACGATGAATCCTCGCCAACTGATCATTCTCCACAAGCCAATCTGCAAATAACTTTGGTATCAAGAAATCCACGCCTATTTCCTGTAGGATAGATATATAAGAACCCCTTCGCCTGATATACACGTAGAAGATAGTTACCTGGCCATAGTTCAGCTCAAACTGCCGTTGTCCATACATACGAATCAGCGCATCACGAAGTGCCGGGGCAATGCGTTTGGGGTGACCGAATATCTGCAATAAACGACCATACTGATCTCGCACCATGTGCAGTACAAGTCTCACGTTGAACATGTCTTCAATCTGCCGATGCACTTGACCCTTGACGCCAATTAAAGCACCAGGTTTATCGGGCGGTATCACAGCACGTAATGTCACAGGTGTATGTGCAGGATCGTCGTTGATGATCGACTCGAATTTGCGACCGAATTGCATATCCACCGACAAGGTTGGGTGAAAGCAGCAAGGACAAGAAGGTGTGTGGGCACTCTGCACTCTAAAATTTCTGGATCATGTGAACACGCTCCCCTCACTCACTCGCCTCACTCACTCACAAGAGACAAATCGCCTAATAAAGCTATTTGCAGTGTAACATGTTGTGCTGAGATTCATGGGAAAAGAACAATGAATACGATGAACTCGTTGATATGGCAACAGGCTCTTAACTTTATGGGGCATTGTTCCGGCCATCCCCCCCACACACGCACCATACGCATATGGTCATTTGATGAACCTCCATCTTTTTCCTATTATGCTATTTGTCAAATTGTTGTTGTTGTTGTTGTTGATGGTGCTTAATGTCACCATAAAATGGCGGGAAACCCACACTGCTTACATTAAAACGGAAAATAATAAACTAAAGGGTGGTTTGGGAATTTGTCATGGTAAATGGTGAGAGAAAATAGCCGAAGCAAAAGAACCCTTTTTCTCTTTTTCCTTATGCCTCCCAAAGGGAAATCTCAACGCAAAAATAAAAAGGGCAAGGGAGGTCGCGGAGGAGCATCCTCCACAGCCGACCGTCATCATGAACCAAAGAAGATGCAAGATCCGTGTGATAAAGGCGACACAGCAACAGCATCCGAGGCTAATGGTGTAACCTCCCACCAAGCCGATCATGAACCACGTGTAGAGAGACAACAGCTTGAAATGCCTTCCGGAGCCGTCTCTGCAGCTGTTGCTTCCGCTGTAGCTGCAGGCTATGTTACACCATCCATGCAAAATGATTCTTCACCTATAGCAACAATAACAAGTGACAGCCAGCAACCCAAACCATCTTCTTTACCTACATCGAAGACTAACACGATACCATCAGGAGCTGTGGATGAAGCTGTAAAAGCCGCTATAGCAGCTCCTGCAGTTTGGCCTATTTTGCATCGGTATTCTGCTCCAAGTAAATTACACGTTGCTACTAGTGATGATGTTACCACCACAAACACGGATGATCAAAAGATAAAAAGTGAACCACCACCGCCAAAAGCAACTACCACTCATGATAACCCACCACCCATTCCCCCCAAATCAGTGGATGCAGCAGTGGATGCAGCTATAGCTGCACCTGTGGCAACCCAAGTGGTGGAGACCTTATCATCTGCTCTTCCTTCTGAGAGTCACGAAAGCACACCGCCACCACCTCTTCCAAAAGAACCACAGCAGCAGCAGCAGCCATCATCGCAGACCGAATTTCCCAAGGAGCAGCGTCATGATGTATCATCATCACCTGCCACTCCCACAGCTTTAAAAGAAGAAGAAACCGATATGACAGAACAAAGTATTTCGGAAGCCATCCAAACTTCCATGGTTCAACCACCCCCACGTTCAGTGCAAGCACCCATTCCATCAAGTCAAATACCATCCATGTCGCCATCACCACCTCCGTTACCACCACCACCAAGCGAATATTATCGTCAACGTCGCCAAGAAACGGGTCATGGTCAGCAACAACAACAACAACGACAACAACAACAATCTTTATGCCGGATTTTGTGATACCCCCCCTTTTTTCCCCTCTCATTCAATTCTCCACCTGATATAAAACGAACGATACATTGCTACGTAAGCAGACTCAAAGTGGCTCCAATAAACAAGCGAATGACTGCGCATGCACCTTACTTTATGTCCCTTTTCACGTTGCAATGGGTTTTCTTTTACAATGCATATCATGAATGAAAGCTCACCATAGAATACAACCTCCAATAGGATGGAGCATAAAATTGGCGCGCGCATACGTAGTATATGATGAACGAACGCATATGATATGGGGCAGCAAAACTGGTGTGTGCGATATCCAATCCTGGTACGCGCGTAGGAATTCTCATAAACAATCATCTTTGAAAATAAGGTTCTTTGTCTTTTTTTCTTAAATGACTTTCCCGAAATGGCTGACATGTTGTTAGGTGGGGGGCAAAACGTGCTCGTTTGTTTATGTGGGACAAAGATACGTACTCGATCAAAAAAGACCCCTTTGTATTATATTCTCTTCCATAGTGTATATATACATTTTCGCTGGGAGCGACAAGTAAGGCTTTGTGTTAGCCTGTACCACCGCCAATGGTAATGAATGCGACAGCTGGGAACAATTCAAGGACCACTTGCATGATACGTAATCTCCAAAAGGTGGGGAGGAAGAGGATTTGGCTGGTTCAGCCGCTGTACCACGAGTGCAGCGTGACGCACAGACTTGACACACATGTGATATGAGGCAATGCAAAGATATAAAGGAAGAGGATCTCGATTGCCATTACGCTTTATTCTTTGTTTTTTCAATCATACTGATATCCGACGATTCACAATGGTCAGTAATGGTGCTCTTATAACGTTAAACAGATGGCTGATGATGATGATCCTTTTTTTTATATAACAAAGACTGCACATCAACTTCAATGCTGCTGCGTTCAGCAGCCAGGTGTGATCATTTACATTAATCCCAACCCATGTATCATTATTCAACCTGCGGCTGGGATACACGTACACACCATCCAGGTATGAGCAATACTCTATCTTCATATGCGCTATTATATGTACTCACCGATCAATTCCAATAGGCTCCATCACCAGCTCCACCTCCACCTCCTCCACCTCCACCCAAAGCTGCCAAGCCCACCTTTTGGAATCCTCGCACCAAATGATCAAAACAATGCTATCAGCCGCCCTCAATGAGTACACACTGTGATCTACTCAAATGCCATTGTATGATATATGTACATATCTAAGGATTGTTTCATTATGCATGCCATCATAAAATACATTTTATTATGGAGTTCTTTGTAATCTAAGAATGCTTATTGATGGAATGTTGGATGTGGGAATAGGGAGGGATACATGATGCAGTAGGATAAGATGATGTTGGTGGATAAAAATGGCAATGGTGGATGATGCAAAGGGAAAGGGGATGAAGTCTATGCAATGTATTACAACGTTCATGCTCGATGGTTGAGTTGATCCTCATTTTCTGGTTGTTCTACCTCATCTTCGGCTGGAATGAATTTGGCGAGATCATAGTCTTGAGGATTCAATCGAGAGCTCGTATAGAATGTGAGTGCCCCAACAAGCGTGAGACATATCCATGAAATGTGGACTCGAATAGGGTATGGGATCCAAGTAGCTCCAAGTGATCTATAAAAAAGTACAAAATAAGCTAAAGAGCAAACTTTAAAAAAAGGCGGGCTCTTTCCACTTACGCAGACCAGATGATACCACATGACGCAG
Organism: Lichtheimia corymbifera B2541; assembly: GCA_000697475.1. Classification (NCBI taxonomy): domain Eukaryota; kingdom Fungi; phylum Mucoromycota; class Mucoromycetes; order Mucorales; family Lichtheimiaceae; genus Lichtheimia; species Lichtheimia corymbifera. The sequence goes on from JNEU01000707.1 coordinate 26,564, forward strand.
GGCCAAAAGCGCGCATACCACTTGCACAGCCTATATAAAAGCAGCTCAAGTTCATCAGTAACCATGCATACGTCATCTCATCCCCACTTTTTTTTTATACTTACACTGAGCAAATCCATTGATAGCTCCTAGTGCATCAAGTCTCGGTGCGCAATTGTTTGTAAGAATGGTGCAGCTTGTGAATGCAGTCGAATGGAATAAGGTTTTGAAGGTAACGGCAATGATAAGGCCAACCCACACCCAGGTCTTTGTGCCCGTGTGACCATGAATATCAGGGATATCATACAAGTAACGAATGAAACCTTGGAAGAAGTAGAGTATAACACATCCGCAGAGCACAAATCGGAAGAGGCGCAATAGGCCAAAGCGCTTTGTCATTGCAGGTAACACAAACAATTGCACCACCAGCGTGACAACGCCGCAGTAAGCGAGAGCAATGCCTATCTCATCCGATCGGTAACCAAGACCACCATTCGAGCGCTCGCTTGCTGTCCAAATAGGGAAGAGTTCTAATGGAATGGGTAAGTTCTATTTTCCCCGCACGCACATCATTATGTAATCCCCTCTTCTTACCATCATAATAGATAGCCTGGAATGCGAAAAGAGCATACGAGAAGCAAATGCCCAATACAGCAGGTGTCAATGATTCACGTAAAGAAGGCTTCTTTTTGTCGTCATGGTCATCATCCGTGATCGTAGGAGTAGGTGAAGAAGAGCGATCAAAGGTATTGTATTCATCCGAATGGTGTGAATCGCTTCGAAGCAATGGCGCAGTTTCAGAGTTCTTGGTTTTGGATGTTTTTGACGAAGCAGTACCACCCAATGTCTCTTCAAGGAAGAAGATGCCAAAGATCAAGCCGACAGCACAAATGCATCCAGAAATAAAGCATGGAAGGAAGTAGGGAAACTCCGTAAGGAAATCAGTCAATGGACCCCCTCGTCCGAATAGGGAAGGATAGTTTTTCACTGGATGTGAGAGCAGACCTTGTTGATGATGCATCATGATATCAGTAACATGTACATCTACATCATGAATATAACCTTACCTCCAAGGACTGGGCCTACAATACTGCCGAGACCATACATGAGAGGAAGCATAGAAAAGGCGCGTGCACGTTGATCGGGTGCATTTTCAAGCGTAATCTCAGATACCATGCTCTTCAAGACGCCAATGTTGCCATTCTGGTAATATAAAAGAACCTTGTGTTAATTCTGCTTTCTACACACAAACACACACACACACACACAAGAAAATGACTCATCATTTCTCCCACGATGATTTTCAACTTACCAAGACACCACAGAGGCTACGTGAAATAATGGCCCAAGTGAATGATCGGGATAAACCAAAGAGGATGATGCTCGTCAATGTGCCGGTAAGTCCTAGCAGGATCACAGGTCGTCGACCAATTCGATCTGAAAGCATGCCCCATAGAATGCCTAATCATAGCTTGTTAGCCTTTAAATTCATTTATACACATCTTGTTGACAAACCTGTCATGAGTTGAGCTACTGCGAATGCTGAAGTGATCATCCCAACGTAATAGCCCACATGGGTCTCGTCAGCGATGTTGAAATCACGGATCATCTACATAGGGTTACACACACATATATATGAGCACTATGCAACAGCAATTGCCTATTCATGCACTTACAAAGATGACAAAGGGGAAAATGACGGTGAAGCATATTGGTTCCTGAAGAACAAATGAGATCAGTCGATCCATGGAGAACAATGGAGAGTCGTCCCTAATGCCCACACACTTACTGCGAATCGACATGCACAAATGATAGCCAATTGGCGAACGGGGAGCGGTTTATATCCCATGATGGGTTCTTTTCTGTAAATAAAGAAAGAAGGAAGGCGGGGAGCTGGATACAAAAAGGTCTTCTAATTATATGTGTTAAAGGCATTTTCTCTCTCGGGAAAACAATTACATTTGGGGGGTGTGTACCATTGTTTATGATGACAGTCCCCCCAACTATCTCCATATATGTACTGACAGGAGGAGGGCCGATCCCACTTATGCAAAATGGCCCTCGCATAATTTTGTCATCTGCTATTACGATCATGGCCCCCAATTGAATGGTCCCACATGCCCACCACCAAGAATATATGTTACTACATATCAATTGGATCCGCAGCAATCATCAGCATGATGAAGATGATGATGAGGTGGATTTGGGAGATCAAAACGAGATAAGCTAAAAAGATCTATCATCATCAGTGTGTGTGTCACCTACAGTAGCAAAGCAACAACACTTTACTTGTCTCGGAACAATGCAATGATATGCAAACAGATCAACAAGCAGAATTTGGGATTCTTCATCTTCCTTCTATTTTATTTATACACAAATGAAAAGAACCCGTCTTCGCTTTGCAGCAACAACAGCAGCCCTCCTTTTCATATTTAATGTACCAGCACAACAAGATGTCGTACAATTACCGAGCACGGCATCTGGCATCAGCATTCCACCATACTCCCACGGCATAGCGCTTGAGATGGGTCATTGGAACAATGTATTTAGTACTTGGAACGACAAACAAAGTGTCACTTTTTTACAGCTCTTGCGTAATTTGCATGATCGACGTGGTGCATTGATGATCCGACTTGGCGGTAATAGTCAAGATGCTGTGCAGCTGGACGAATCGATTAATACACCGGTTGCCAAAACGGGTGAACAAGCTGTACGTACCAACAGTGGTGCCACCACTTACAATATCAAGGTGAATAGCCAAATGTTCCGTGCCATGCGACAATTAAGCGAAGTGGTGGGTGGGCTCAAATGGATGTTTGGTCTCAATTTTGAGCACGCCGATGACATGCAAAGTGCAGAACAACTGGGTCGGTTGGCTGTCAACATCCTTGGTGGCAGCACAAGCAACAACAGCTATGATAATGTGCTCTACGCATTGCAAATTGGCAATGAACCGGACCTTTATGCAAAACATGGCATGCGATCTCCCGATTGGGGTGTAGCCGAATACACGGGCGAATGGCTTGATTGGGCACATCAACTATCTCAAACATTTGGAACTTCACAATACCGTCCCGATTTGTTCTCAGGTGGGGTTGTGTGTTGTACATGGCAATTACAAGATTTGCTCGATAGTGGCTACTTTGATAGTGCCAAGCATATGCTGAATTCCGTTACGGTGCAACGCTACAGCTCGAATGCATGTTTTGGTGTGGCCAAAGGTACGGTGAATGATTACTTGAGCCATGATTGGATCACGTCCCAGGCACGTGATGCGTATGAGAAACCCGTACAGCGAATTGTGGAGGAAGGCAAGCAAGTCATCATGGGTGAAACGAATACAGCCGCTTGTGGTGGTATCCAGGGCATCTCCGATACCTATGTCTCGACATTATGGTGGGTGGATTGGCAGTTATTCTTGTACTCGATTGGCTTCTCCTCCATTCAATTGCAACTCGGTGGCAACAATGCCCATTATAATCCCATGTCCAAAGTAGGCGGGTCATGGGTTGCCAATCCTGTGTACTATGGCTCTCTCGTTACAGCTGAAGCCCTTGGCCCAAGTGATTCAGGTGCACGGGTTGTCCATGTCACCTCAATCGAAGATCAAAAAGTCGTCTATGCCATTTTCCACCATGATAGCCTTGCCTATACCGTATTGATCAATCTCGATGCTGATAATGATGCTTCCATTCCCTTGCAACATCCTTGGAAAACCAAAACGCTCTATGCAAAACGCTTGGTTGCCAATAGCATCAATGAGCGACATGATATTCATTGGGCTGGTCAAACGCTAAAAGGCGCACTCGATGGCATGTTCAAGGGCGATATCCATATCGATTCGATTGAGTGCTCTGACGAAGAAAATTGCGCCATCCATGTACCAAAAGCATCCGTTGCCCTGGTTGGCCCCCACTTCCCCAATATAACCGAAACCTCGGTTGTCGATAATCCATATGACATTGGAGATCTACTCAATGGCACCGCTTCATCGAACTCTACTTCATACAATAGCAACAATCCAGCTTCATCAAGTGGCAACAACAAAAACCCACTCAATGTCCCACAAAGTCATGCTACAAGCATTCATCACCCAATGGCCTATTTTGCCACAGCATGGATGGCCATTTTGCTTGCTGTAGTATATCATCATATCGTTTTGTAAATATCGTTGTAATTTATTTAGTAGTCATCATAGTGATAGAATTGTATATGTAATATATGACGTATTTCGTAATGTATATGGTCTTGTGTTGCAAACATCATATGTAGTCAGCGGTCTCGACCTGTCATTGTCACTTTTGTATATTTATCATGTGACCCGATCATCCGAATTGAAGTCCTGAGTATAGGTGGTGCGAGAGGATTCTAGTAGGATCAAAGGCCAGCCATGTGGAACCCTGAATCAGAGATGATTAAAGTTTCATGATGGTGATGCAAGGCGTATAGATTTGCTAACCTCCCACCAAATAGACGATTTCGATTTAGAGCAATAACACGATCGATTTTTTTATTTGGAGTTGTGTAAGAAGCAAACGGTGGGGGTAAAGTATGCATATATACATGGATGATGACAGAAGAAATGCGATGGGATGCGTGTGTGAGTGTGTGTGTTGTGTAAATGTGGTGTGAATCGACAATGGTATCTAAAACTACACGCATGAGATGTATCATGTGTATATGTTATAAGTGTGTCTGCAATGTTTAGGATAAGCGAATCCCTTTACCTCCACCCTCTTGTTTCTTTTGGTGTTCTACATCCAGGATGATGAATCGTCTTCATTGAACTTGACGCGAGCACGAGCAATTTCGACTTCCTTTTTCCAGTTGATAGTGGACAAGAAGGCGACTTCACCAAAAGCACTGAGCCAAATAGCAAAGCACAAGCTAGACCAGATACCAGCAAGACCCCATCCATGTTGAAAAGTGATCACATAGCCGATAGGCAAGCCCACCACATAATACGCAAGTAGATTGATCCATGCAGCAACGTGTTGTCGGCCCATGCCTCGGAATACACCACTGCTCACACCATACAAAGCATCTGCGATTTGGAAGAGTGCACACAATGGCAAAATTTGTGATACACGGATTACGACATCGGGATCTGAGGTGAACAAATAGCCAAAGAACGAACGTGTGACGAGTAACAAGGTAGAGTTGCCTGCACCGAAGCCAACAGAAAAGATGAGGGCGGTATAGGCAGCTCGTTTCGATTTCAGCGAGAGACCTTCACCAAGCGAGTTGCCCACACGATTCGATGCTGCAACCGAAATACCATAGGGGATAGTGAATGTTGCTGAAATGGTCGAAAGGACGATGGATTGCGCTGCAAGATCAGTCGTACCGAGATAAGATGCTGCAAGAGCTGCAATTTCAAATGCCCACCATTCACTAATCAATGATATGAGTATATAGGTGTGTGTAGAAAATGTGTAATCTTTTTCTTACCTGCACACCATCAAGATACCAGGAATAGCCAACTTGAGGAATGGCCACCATTCTCTTAATGCTTCACGAGACCATCCTCCCCATGCTTCTGAGCCACGTACTTTCCAGATATAACCAAGAAGCACCAACAACATGACCCAGTAACTAATGGCTGTACCAAGAGGTGCTCCGATAAATCCCAATGCCACAGGTTCCCAGTGAACGAGGATCCAATTGAGGAGGAAGCTTGTAGGAAAGGCGACAATCATGGCATAGGTGGGTGGTTTCATCAGACCTTGAGCTTGCATATACTTTTTAGTGCATTCGAATGCCATAAATGCTGGTGCACCGATCAAGAACCAACGCAAAAATAGACCTATCATGGTACATTTACATGTGTCATGTTAGTTGATATGCCAATAGAATAATAATGCATTATTACATGCCTGCTTTCAATGCGAGTTCAGGGTCTTGGTTCAATGCGAGTAGGATACCTGTGGCATACCACCACACCACGGCAATGGGGATGAATAGGATGGCCATGATCAATAATGAACGTTGTAGATAGACTCCCACCAATGTCTTATCACGAGCACCGGTATACGCTTGTGCACAAAAGGTATCGAGAGCGGTGGCAGTGCCAAGGACGACACTCCAAGCGGATACATTGGCAAACATGGTTCCAAGAGCTGCTGCGGCAAGTTCAACAGGACCCTACAAAAGACACTAAGCAAACAGTGTGGCGTAGGTCATGTTTGAACGTACCAGGTGACCCAAACTGAAAACGCTTGCTATTTGCATGGCATTTTGTAACAGGTAAGTACCCACCAAAGGAATACTGTTGTAAAGTAACCAGCGGAACTCTTCTGACCATGACTGTTGTTGCTGTTGACGTCGACGAGGTTGCTGTTCTAATAAAGGACTCGATTCCGTTACGATCGTCTCATGGGTTGACATGCTGATTCAATGAAATGTCAAAAAAGGGAGACGTGTGTGTGTGTGTGTGGAAGTAGCGATTTCAAACAAGTGAAGAAGAAGGAGGAAAAGAGAACAGGCTCCGCAGCAACCTTTTTACATCCCTTTTTTTCTTTCTTTCGGTCCATTGAATTTTTAAGGGCGGAGGAGGAGCGGATTGTGTTGCAGCATCAGCATTGCACAAAAACAATATGCAATATCCTACTATGATATCTGATGACAAAACCTTTACCCACATCTTGGGTTGTTTTCCCCCTTCTTTCAAATAAAGTATCTTTGACACACAGAGCTGACTAACAAGATCAAGCTCGGACCACACGTAATTATGTATATCGATAACACCATATTGTGAGTCCGTGCGTCGTCGTTCCTTTTATTTGCTGCTGCTGCAATAAATGGATCATCATGCATGAATTATCATTATCCCAGTCTTTGGGTATTTCCCTTTTCACAAACACACACTTTCTCCATATGACTTCTTTATACATAAACAAACATCCGTGTTTGGTGCACAAATCCCTTGGATGTTTAAAGGATTTTTACTTTTGCAAGCGGTGTTATTCACTCCTTCCCATCACACAGCTGTCGGATAATCAACATGGCACAATGAACGCCTTGTAACGTTGCACAGCAGCCGGGGCCAATTGAATTACTGCAACAGATTATCATTTATCAGCAAAGCATGCATACATACAGATCTTTTCTTCAATGTTGGACAAAGCATATGCTGGATGACGCCTTTTGTTGCTAGCTCTTTGACACAAACAATCCAGTTTTTGCTCTTTTCATTTCTCATAGCACAACAACAGCAGCAGAACGTTTGAAATTCGTCGGCCCCGCTCGTCGATCTAACCATCCATGGTGATAAAAGCGATCTCGTTTCATATTTAGCTTGAAGTTTAACATTGGAGCGTTTGAAATCGCTTGCATGATCCTGGAGATGGTCAGGTGGAGAAAATTAAGCTGTTGTTTCATTAATAAAGCTTATGAATGAAATGGGATGCCTCATGGTCCTCGCTCTCACGGATACAATGAATGTGTGCCTTTTAGGAAAGAATGAATGTGAGCAAGATGTAGTGGTGGAGTATGTGTGTGCAAGGTAATATCATGCAGCAAGTGTTCATATGCATCGAGCCATATCCGGGTTCGCTGCAGAATACTATTTTGTATCGGAACTCGGAGTATTGGCTACCGATTTTGAGCACTCTAGCATGCTCTTTGTACCACTAATATGTCATTGTCGCATGATGCTTTTTCGTTTAGCCGGGTTTAATGCATCGTTCATATGCCTTTAAGATGATCATTCGCAGTCTTGGATATTATTATGCTGTTTGATGTCAACGTGAAGTGTAATTAAGGCGTTTTGTTTGCCGCATTGACGATACTTGTAATAAAAAGAGGCATATGACCATTCCTTCGAATACAAAAAAAGCTCCCCTTAGACGTTGGGCCAATACAAGCAACATACAGTAGGTGTCTCAAATCTTCTCACGCATCTCTTTCGCTTATCTCACCTCTGGATCCATATGTTTTAAAAGCCTAGTACGCCTTGATACCCTTTGTGGCCATCATACCACGTACATGCGTATTATGCTCTTGGTTTTAAATGTTGGTCAACTATACTACGTAGACAGAGCATCCTGCCGTATTGGCAAGAATCAACAAGAAGGCACCCTTTAGTTCGAGGTGTTGGTATGCATCATAACTAGCTCCCGATATCATATTATGTATTCATGCCGATTGAATTCTTGTGGAAGCCTTAATACATAAGCATGATGAAACGTATAACGACCCTATCTATGTCCCACGTGATTTTGAAAATGATAGCAAACAATTGCATGTGCTTATGTACAATACAGGTATATAACTTTTATGAGCATCGGGTTTGTAGATAGGGAAAATAACAGCCATCTTGGATCTTTGAGGGGGATCAGGATTAGTTATCATATGAGATAAGGTATGTTCATATCAAAGCATGCTGGTACACTGCTTCATTGTTTGTTGTGTTCCCCCACATTGACGATCCTCAAGCAAGTTTTGCGACCCCAAACAAAGGTGTCAGGGCGTTTTTCCAGCCAATGACGGTTCCTTAAGGGTCGTGTGATTTTGGATGCACGCACCATGTTGATTTCTGCAGCAAGCATACGGAATTCATTGGCGTTGGATCGCACATCCCGTACATAGCAATGTGTCCTTGTCCACATGGGTGCTTCTTGTTGTGCTTGTGGTTGACACGGTGGTGCTGCTTCAGTCACATTGTGGGATTGGTGGTCGAATAATGATGAGGACGGTGAGCTTGAAAAAAATGACCAGCTCAAATCAAATATATCCGGTCTTTGTTCACGCTTACACAGAGTGTAGGTATCGAATCGGAATTCTTCAACCGGATCGACATCATCAGTTTCTTGGCACACGCCGATATAGCTTTTTGGGATAGGGATGCTGCCAGTGGGAGTTTTTGGCAAATTGCCACCATCGTGATCAGTAGGTGACATCATATAGGGTGACGATTGACTGCGGTTGTTGCTGCTGTGAACCGATGATGAGGATGAGGTTGATGATGGGTCGTGAGTATTTTGATAGCCTTTTTCACTCTGGATAATGGAAGGAAACCGCGTATGTAGCATTAAGGATATAAAGCTATGGATCGATTGCAACACCACAAACGTTCCATGAGCTTGCTCAGTATGCAAGAGTGGATCGGATGAACGACGACGACGAGCGTGCAATAAGGGATCATGCCGATGTGCAGGTGTATGGTCAATGATTGCCTTTGATAGCCAAAGAGCTGTATTTTCTTTTTCATTGATGGTCAGTGTCGTCGTAGATGATGATGTTTTGGCATGCGTTGTCTCAAACGATTGCCCAATAGGTGGCAGTATTTGTAAAAGTGAAGAAACCATCAACAGAATGTATGTGTGTGAGAAGTAATGTGGGAATGCGTCAGGGTGGTAACAACCATGGGCACTCTTTTTATATATGCAGGTGGATGTGCGGAAGAGACCGACATTACCTTTTCGGTCATGATATACTATATGAGCTTAAGAGACACAAACGACGAGATAGAAAAGGGACAAGTAGGCTGTTTTGGTTATCAAACAGGGTGGTTGATTTCCCCACCAAACAATAAACAAGAGATAACACACAGACTTGGTTATCATTCTGGCTATGAGCATACACACACATCACTGTTACCAGTAACACGGTGCGGCCATGACCCTTCTTTACCATTTTTGATAACGCTTATCTCGCATGTAAAATAGGTCACAATGCTTCTGTGTAGCATCCAACCTTGTTCACGTCATTAGAGAGATATGTATCAATACCCACGGGAAACATTTATAGGTCAAACACCCAAGATGATATCTTTTTGCTTTTGTACGTCATCCATCCTTATTGCCTGGTTACCCGTATTTTCCAGAAGAGCGGTAAACACAACCATTGGCTCTTGTTGGAGCTGCTCTTTATCAAGGATACCCATTTAGGTTTGGGCTACCCTGGTTGTCACTATATCACGCGACACCAGACCATGTCTTTCAACCCGTTAGCGGATCCTCGTTACGTATTACAATAGCATGACGAACAACAATATAAATGACAGTTGCATTTTTCATGCATACTATTGATGGCTATATACAATAATTGATCATTGCTACTATTAACGCGACTTGTACCTATTATACTAATGACCATTTATAAATACCATTTATATGGTGCATGATTGCTGTTGCTAACTTCATGATCGCATTCTTTTCTGCGGGGAAAACTTAAATTGGTTTATTGCATCGATGGTTGTTGTAGTACGAGATGATGGGGGAAAGATGTGGAGGTAGGCTTTTTAACAATGGGAAACAACATGTGAGAGAGAGGGGGAGGAGGTTTGATTGTTTCATAAAGGGTTGTTCTGTATGCTACTTGAACATCATCGATTGCATGTAGAATGATCCTCTTTATAACAAGTGGCGGAGAACCGGTGCTTGTATTTTGCAGGTTTCCAAAAGCATCATATACACATAATCCTCTCTCCACTCACTTTAATTCACATCCTCTCTCACTCTTTTTCTTTCTTTCACACTCTTTTCTTCTGGACTTGCCGGACATGACCAGTCGCAATGTGCGCTCGTCGTCGTCTTCGTCTTTTACGCAGCAACGCGATTTCACGGATGGTTCATCGCAACAACAACACCACAACCACAACCACAATGCAACATCACCACCTTTGCACCACAACAGCAACCAACAAAAGCAATCCGGCAATCCGGTGACGACCATGGCGACTGCGACAATGCTCTTCGACCTTGTTAATGTCCACGGCAGAATCACACTCGACAATGTGTATCAAAACGGGCTGCATGCACTTAAACGACTTGAGATCCGCAACCTGACCGATCAACGTATCCTTGTCAAGATGCGATCGAATCTACGGCACCAGATTGCGTTCCAGCTGAATAATGAGAATATCAACAGTGTACCCGACCACGTACTTGAAGGGATAGCAACCAACACAGTGGATTGGTCTCATACCAGTGCGGATACGTTCCATTTCAATCAGCTTTTCAACTATGTCAACCATATTGATCAATTGGAACTGGAACCCCATCAGACATTGCCTTTGATATTGGCGTTTCTACCAGAGAGCCGACATTTGAATCGATCTGGCAGCAGCAGTGGCGGTGGAGGCGGTGGAGGCAGTGGCGGCGGCAGTGGCAGCGGTGGTGCTAATGGTGGTAGTGGAGGAGACGAGGACACAGAGACAAATGAAGCTGTATCACCCACTGGATTCACTATACCAGATCCAGCCGATGAAGAAAACATGTACGAGACTTTCAATGTCACTGGCAGCTTATTCTTTTTCGGTTATTATATTCAACATGATTCATCATCATCATCATCATCATCATCAACGACATTGATGGAGCATAATCAGCAGGATGCTATGGTGACGACGACATTGGCAGATTATCAATCATCCATCAAATTTCGAGCGAGTGTATGTCGATCAGTAATGTGGACCGATGTTGTCGAGACAGGGCTCAACTTTGAAGATTGCATGCTTGGACAAGAATATCACAAGGATTTCACGATTCAAAACAATTCAGACATTGATTTATATTGGCTCCTCAATACGGTCGACCTTTCCAATCTTAATCGTGAGGAATGGCTACGGTTCTCTGATGCTGAGACGGGAAAACCTTTATCGAATGGTGACGATCAACCAGCCATCCCAGGTCATTCACATCGACGTATTCGCCTCACATTTATGCCCAAAGAAGTTGGCGAGTTCAGCTATGATTTACAAATCGAGAATGCCAATGATGCTCGTAACGTGGTACAAACCAAGGTCCATGCGGTCGTACGATCCGTGCTACGTGAAGAATCACTCGTCATTAGCAGTGGAAATAGTCTCGATTTTGCTGATTGTGTCTCTGGTCAGTGGACAAGTCGTCAGATTGTTCTCAATAACGTGGGCGAGTCATCTGTTGAGGTGCGCTTTATTCCCGAAAGTGCCGACATGGTCTTTGATATCAAAGCCGCTTTGGATCAAGATAATAATAGCAATAGTAAACCACCCAGCAGACCGGTATGTGTTGATTGATGATGGGTAATCCAAGTGACATGACATGTTTGCTAATAGCACGCATACAGGCTTTGGAACGTGCATCAACTTCAGGTTTATCAGCAACACCAACGACAACAATGACTGCAGCGAGCGAAGTATCAGGACATACAGCGAGTGAAGTCAGCTCAAGGGCATCATCTCCAGCATCATCATCCATAGCACATATATCCAGAACAGCGGAGCACGATGGAGGATCACAATCACCATCATCACAAGATTCTTATCGTACGGCTGGTGCACGGATACAGACACCATCTCTTAGATCATTACCAGGTGACTCTGATCAGGTGGTGGCATCAAGGATAATGGAGGATGGTGATGGTACATCGACTACGACGACTCCCACCGCTGGCACTACTACCAATGATCGACCTTCAACACCTGGTGCAGTAGCATCAGCATCATTGACATCAGCTGGCAGTTATACACGTATTGAGGATCTCGTATTACGACCTGGTAAAGAACGTGTGATCCAAGTATCTTACCGACCCAAGAAGGATGCGTCTATCAATGATTTCAATGCTGGGCAATTGATCCGACGTAATTTCAGAATCGTGCTCGAATATGGAACCTATCGCAGTGCAGAGCCGAAGGAGCGTAAAGTGATTCAATGCCGTGCACGTACTTGCACTTCTTTTGTGGAGGTCATTCCCAAGGAGATCAATTTTGGTGACACAGACGTTGGTACCCTGAAATCACTGCCGATCAATATCTTTAATCGTGCGGACATTGTTGCACGAGTGGAATTACAATTCTCATCCAAGGTGCTCAATTGTCTACGTGGTGAAATCGTCATTCAACCTCGCAGCTATGTGGAACTCAAATTGGATTTATACCCTCGTAAAGTCAATCCAGAGTATCGCAAACAAATCACGCTTGTCAACTATCTCAACCGGGACAATGATCAGATTATCGGTGTGCGAAGTACCAACATTGACAAGAACAGAGTCACTTTTCATTCGCTCTTTTATCGCATCCTCACTACCACCGGTGCCAACTTTTTGGATTTTGGATCAACAGTTCTCAATTCACCAGCCATTCGCACATTCACCGTGGAAAACATTCGCAGTGCCCCTTTACGTCTTGAAGTCACCACGTCATTACCAGATGATATCCTTGTCTATACCAAGAAACGTCGTTCAGATCGAGATGAGCAAACATCATTGCCTGAAAAGAGAAAAAGTCCCGCTCCTAGGAAAAAGAGTCCAGAGACTTTATGTAAGTGTATATCGCCCGCATTGAATGGCATTCACTAATAATACCAAATCATCTTGTAGCTCGGAAACATGCACAAAAGGATGTGATACAAACCTCACGTGCCACCGGCAAGACATTGTCCCTTGGTGATAAAATGACATTCTCTCCCATGCATCGATTACGACATTCACCTGTATCCAACGCGGACGCACGATCAACCGCCTATCTCGACTTAGCGACATCCAGACACAATGTGCCTTCACGAAGGAAGCATGTCGTCTTCCAGCATCCCAACAAAAATACGCTAGTTCAGGCACCACATCATATGAAGAGGAGTCCAAGTGGCAGTGCGAATGCTAGTCCTGTGGAACGACAACGGCCCGATGAAAATGCGAGACCAAGCAACAAAAAGTCACCACCTGCACAAAGTGATAGTAAAAAGGTAAGAGTAGTAGTCATAATGATATTTTTGAGAGAAGGCACAGCCAACTTATTTATTATGTCTATAGCCGAATCGATCATTAGGCATTACAGCAGCACGTTACAAGTCGCGTAAGAACTTGGATTGGTCTGATATTGCTGGCAAATCCCGTGTGCCGTTTGAGGACTTGATATCCGTATTGGAACATGGATCCAAAGCGCCGACACCATTGTTTCCCAAGCAATCAGCTGAGGAGCGTTTTGTCCGTCAACAACTAGCATGGCGTCGTGAGTTGGATCGATTGATTGAAAAGGGTGATCTTGTACGCACACAGTTTGTGGATGTGCTTCCACATGCTGAAGAAGAAGTGGTGATTGTGTATACGCCCAATGGCAGCAACAAACCTCATATCCAAAGTGCACCCAAGAAACAAGATGGCCGTATCTTTTTACGTCTCGTGGACTTTGATCGCAACATTGAGCAACCCGAGTTCCAAAGTCTGCTGTATGGAGATCAATCACTGATTCCAGTACGTGAAGTCATTCTCCGTGCTCAATTGTGTCGTTCCATCATGGATCTCGGTCAAAAGAATATCAATTTCGGCCTTGTGGAGCGTAACGAGCGTCATGCAAAATCGATTGTGCTGCATAATCGGAGTGAGACCCCCTTGTTGTACGCCATCCGTAAATCAGGTTCGATTGCATCAGGCGATATCATTCTTGGTGCAGGCCGATATGGTGTTGTCCGGGCATTTGGCAAACGTGAGATTGATTTTGTGTTTGAACCTACATTGGCTGGTCCGTTTGTTGAGCGCTTGGTAGTCGAGAATATCCGTGATCGTACCAATGATCGTGTCCTCTTACTCAAGGCCCTTGTGCGTAAGCCATCTACATTTTTCATCAAATCATTGGAGCTGGCGTTTGGTCCTTGTCTTGTCGATCAAACATGTACCCGCGTGGAAACGATTGTGTTCACCAATACCAACAAACAAAGTCGGTTGTTTGAAATTCGAGTGGATCCCAACGATGCCAACTTTGGAGAATACTATGGCGAGTTTGACTTTGTGGTGGAAGATGATGATTCCAACAAGGCACTATCCAAAGAAGCTGAGGAGGAGATTGAGAATTTGGAACAAAAGCTCAAGATTGCCAAACGTAAAGGTCAGCCTGATAAGGTGAAAAAGTACCTAAAGAAGCTCGCCAAATTACGCAATGTCGATATCAAAGAGGATGAGGACCAGCCACCTGCTGTCGAGTCTAGTCAAGGAGATGAATCTTCATCACCATCACAACAACAACAAGTCAATGGAGCAGAAGATGGATCAAAGACTGCAGAGGATAAAGCCAATGGCAATGGTGGAGTAGTAGCAGCAGCAGCAGCATCAGCAGGAGAGGAAGGGGTCAAAGAGAGCAACATTTACAAAAAGACGCCTGAAAGTGTTGTTTTCCCCTTGGATCCAAATGCGACAAAGACAATCTCAGTGTATTTCAAAGCAGTGGCTCGACCAGTACAAGCAGGCATCGTTTCTATCGAACGTCAGCAACCTATTAAAGGACAAATCCTTGCTCATGAATACAAGAATACAGATGCTTGCAAAAAGATTGATTACACTGCAGTGTTATGCAAGGATCTTGAGGCATACAATGAAGCACTTGACCATGAATCACGAGACACCACTAACGCCGCCAAAGTGAAAGAATCGAGAACCGAGTCTCATCATCCACCACCACAACCAGCAGCAGCAGCAGCAACAACAGCAACAGCAAGCCCATCAGAAGCTAATGGTGATGCAGCAGCAACAGCTCTACCTGATGTGGATGAACAACCTGAACCATTGAAATTAGAAAGATCATATTTTGATGGTGGACGTGTGGAAGTGAACCAAAAATCGACATTCTATGTACGCGTATCGAATGAATCGGACGAACCTGTGGATTATGAAGTATTACTTCCTCCAGAAGAAAAGGAATTCTTTTCGTGCCCGCAAACAGCTGAACCGTTGGCTCCTCGCGAGACGCGCAAGTTGATGTTTGAGATATTGCCTACCAAAGTTGGAAAACAGCAGCATACATTCAATCTTATCAATCGACGTACCGATATATCTCAGACGTTTACGCTACAATGCTTGGTGCACTACAAGGCCTATTTGTCATTTCCTTCTCTTTCTGAAGATAACCAGGGTGAATTGGATCTTGGCTTTTCATACGTGGATCCTGGCAGCAAGTATTCTCAAGTGACACCATTGCTTGTGGAGAACATTTCTGGCCAAGATCTCTATATTTCATCACAAAGCAATCTTTCTCATCAAGTGTTGATATTTGTTGATGAAACGGGCGAACGTGGTTTGGTGGATATGATGCCGTTTAAAGCTGGAAGCATGACAACGGTGTGGGTGGCCGTGCAACCGAATCTGTTGACAGGATATTTGGGTTCTTCTGGTGATGAATGTCGAGAACTTGTGGGTGGTATCAAGTTTTCAATTTATACGCAGCAAGCGCAGGATGAGGAGGATGAGGAAGAAGAAATGACCAAAGAAGAAACCGCCACCATCACCGCCACCAGTGAAGAAGGATCGGATAACAGCATGGTGCTGATGCTCACACAAACAGTGAAATTTGTTTCCATTATCGGTCAATCGCATTTGGAGGTGTCACACCGCATGATCAATCTTGGATACACCGACAAATTGAATGAAGAGTTTTATGGGTCATTCACTATCAAGAACAAATCGGGCCAGTTGCCTTTGGATTATGAAGTTGAGTGTCCAAGCGGCAACATATTATTGGACCGACGTGGTGGCACACTTAATGGGTGGCGTGGATCCATTGCAAAAGCATCGAGACGACCTTCTTTGGATTACTATGGCAAGAACAAGGAAGAGGAGGAAGAGAATGTTCAAGTACAACGACGTGATTCGAATGATATCGTACCAGCCATGTCTGCTGCACAGATCACGTTCCGTATTTGCGCTTATCGATACGGCTTTCTCAGCGAAAAATTGGTTGTGACAAACAAACACAACAGCCAGGAAGTGTTTGAAATCGAAGTGCGATTCTTTGTCAACCACAACAAGTTGAGTCTGTGGAACAAGGGTGCGCAGTTGATGCTCCAACATACCGAGGATCATGAACACGTGGATCATCGTGAAGCTGACCCCTTGCCTGTTGTCGAATGGGAGAGTATCTATGTATCACCAGCAGCACATCAGCAAGAAGCTCGTAATAATGCACCTGTATTACAAGTGATTGGATTGCCTGACAATGATGAAGCAAGGTTGCATGTTCGAGAGCTCGAGGTGGCCAATACATCCAACGAGGCAATGCAGCTGATAGCCATGAGCGATATTGATATTACTGCGGGATGGGTGGCTGATGAGGATCAGGTCAAGACAGCCTATGTTGCCAAAGACAAGGATACAGCCTATTTACAACGCAGTGGCCAATTGGTGCTTGATCCAGGTCAACGTGTGGGAATACGACTACAATGTCCCTCTGCTGAAAAATTGAGTGAGCAAGATCGTATTCGTGCGTCTCAAGGCAAGAGTGGTGTCCTCAAGGGCATGTTTATCTTGTATGATATGCGTGAACAAGTCGAAGTGATGGCCATGGAATTACGTGCTGTCTTTTGCGTGTCATTGGGTGAATTGGTGGTGGATCGCATTGATTTGGGCCAAATGGGTCACACAGCATCATGGAAGCCTGTCAACTTTAATTTTACGGTGCGTAATCTGGCAGATGTCCCACTCAATTACGAGGTGCAACGACCTGAATTCATGAGCTTTTCACCTTTGAATGCAACAGTCCCTGCTGGTAAAAACTTGGTTGTGGCTGGTGTCTTGGATCCTCGACAATTGCATGATCAAAGTTCTGGACAACGAAGATTTGATGTTCGTATCGCCAACCATTACAACCGCAACAATACGATGCATTTGCGACTCAAAGCGTTCATGACGGTGTTTGAGCTATGCTTTGAACGTCTCAGTGACGACGTTTTGGAATTACCAGCATTATATCATCCCATGTCAGCCAACAATATTCCCTGTGACAATTGGTTCGTGATCCACAATACGACCGATGACGATATCCGATTCGAGATTGGAGCTGATATTGCACCCGATTTGGCCGAGTTTTTCAACTTGGATGTTTTGTCACGGTATACCAATACACCACTCAAAGGAGGCATTGCTATCAGTCCCCAAGGTCAAATGGAAGTGCGTGTACGTGCCACCCCCAATGAATGCTCAAGGTTACCAAAAGATCGACCTGATTTGCTCAACCCGGAAGGTATCACACTTGCCGAATTATGGGTGACGACACGGCCTATCAATGCTGAGGAAGATCGTAAATTACGTGAGACTATCCCTGTTCATTCCGTGCTGGTCGAAACGCCTACATTTTCACTCGTTGAACGCCGACTTGATTTTGAATTGGTTACCTATTATCAGGAGGAAGACAAGAATGAGGAGGATGGTGTTATGGATGCTATTTGTCGACCTGAATCATGTCCATTTACCATCATAAATCACGCCACCAAGCTTCCACTGAGGTTCAAGGTTATTGTTGAAGGTCCTGACGCTTTCCCTGCTTACCATATGGTTGATATCACATCGCTCGCAAAAGATGGTACCGGCATTGTAGAGCCAGATAGCACGCTTACACTGAATGTCAGTATTGCCAACCCCAAGGATTGTATACCAGGCCAAATACGCATATATGTCGAAGATCTCGATGCGGTGGGACAGATCCGACAGACCGCCTCCATGTTTGTAAAAGAAACCGTCTGGGATTTGTAAACACTTCTTCTACTCGTGTACATATTTTCACTCTGTCAATAAACAAAGCTTTAGAAGATCATTGAGCAGCATCAATGGTAGCCATGACAACGTAGTAAAAGTGCCACATGGATCTCAATGGAAAACGTATATACGTCATATAAAAATCGATTTTTATGGAACAAAACAGCTTGATCTACACCATGCAGTAAGTGATCAATGTCTATATCGGATATAGTCATTCCTCGTCCATGGTATGACACGTGACGCGGATGTTGACCAAAACAGGAGATGATGCATTAAGCACGTGGCTTGAGGTGGAGGAGGGGGTCGATTTCGAATTGAACGGTGGGTGGTGATGTAGGATCTATTTGTGTTTGTGTGGCGGTTTAAAGAGTGAGAGATATACACATAGTAAGATCATGGGAAGTAGTGGGTGGCACAGGCCACATCTTTCAGATTTACATGCACGCATCATGCATTGTTTCATTGCTTAAAAAATCTGAAACGTGGCGTGGCACATCTCGTGTTGACAATGAAATATATTGGTGATTGGGATCTTATCACACGGTAATGGGGCTACATTATTCTCACCAGGTAACCGGTAATGGTACGTACACGATACAACAGCAGCAGTGTACATTACAGCTGATCACAACGTGTGATCCTATATTACTAACACCATTTGGTTAAACACATGCACTTGTGGCACACATTGAAAAAGTGATATACATGGGGCAATGAAAGATCTTTGGCTCGAAAATGATCGTCTTCAAAATGATATGCGAATGATCATTTTGTGCTTCTCCTTGATAGCGGTGATGAGTATTACGAGCGGGACAAAGAAACATCACAATCCCCGCTTTTAGGCTAAATCCCCCCATTACGTATGTGTTTTTGTGCGGGAGAGTAAAACTCGAAAGCCATGTGGTGTGAGCACCGCAACTCAGCTCTGTGTGTGTTACCACCGATGCATCGGGTTGTCTGTGTGTCGTGATGCACACACGCACACACACAAGCATCGGCATATGTGTGAAAGAGAGATGTCCCACTGCGTGGGGTCAAAGCAATAAGCATCACAAGTAGATGTCGTACAGCAGCCAACTTTTGAGTAGTACTAAATCAAAGCAGCTGTACCAATCACACACCACCATAATCTTGCTGGCTCGAGCGAAATGTCACCCTAACTCTTTTCAATCAATCCCCACAAGTTGAATCGGCGACAACGGATGGGATGCCCGCCTGCATTATATCGTGTACACGCAAACACGCACTAACCTACGATAGCTGTAGACGAGTATGCAACAAAGTAGTAAGCCATATTTCTTTCTCACACACTTTGAATGATTAAGAAGAATAATTATACGCCGAGAAGAGCAATTTTTATCAGGCAACGCATGTACAATGTACACGGGTGATACGAGATCCAACCCCGCTGTACACATGCATGCATGATACTCGCCTTGTTATCTTGGAACACACACAATATTCAATGCCGCCGCATGCAATGGCCCCATTATTTCTTATGCATACACGCCAACCAGCATCAGCATCTACAACAACAACGGCCACTGTGTATATATGCAAAAGTACCGAAAAACCTGATCATGGCGTGCACTGGAGTTAACC
This sequence comes from Lichtheimia corymbifera B2541, assembly GCA_000697475.1. Taxonomy (NCBI): domain Eukaryota; kingdom Fungi; phylum Mucoromycota; class Mucoromycetes; order Mucorales; family Lichtheimiaceae; genus Lichtheimia; species Lichtheimia corymbifera. Next base: position 46,586 of record JNEU01000707.1, read on the forward strand.
CCCCTTTACCCCGAGCTTGGCTTTTTTTTGGATCGCCGCAGCATGAGCAGGGAAAAAAAACAGCAGCAGCAGCAGCCCATGAACAAGATTGGATGCGATCGACCTGGGTGCCCGCATCTTATGGCTTTGATTAAAAGGTGGCTCGTGCCCCCCTTCATCCACTGTGATGCCCTGACGCCTATTACAACCATCATCATGTTTATTGCTATTCGCACACAAGATACATTCACATGCTTACTTTGTTCCAAAAAGCAAACATTGCTACATTATTGAAAAGGTAGGCACTTGCCAAATGATTTGATTTTCTGCCAGAAGGGGAAGAAGAAAGGGGGGGTTGTTGAGGTGAGGTGGAGTCATGGAAGATAATCGTAGGTCTTGGATTGACGTCTTTAAAGTTGCACACCACACTCAAGTCCGCCATGTTGTATCACTTGAAAGAAGTTATACCCAAAGTAATAAAAAGTTTACGTTCAGCATCACAACGTGGCTCCTTTGTTTCCGGTGAAAGCCCATCATGTCATCGTCTCATCTCCACAAACGCCTGTTAATGAGCGTCCCTTGAGATGGTGAGGATATCTTGATGCAATAACAACAACAACACCAGCAGCAGCAGCAGCAGCATCAATAGTAAACCTTTGACAATGAATGCAAAGCTATGCTCCCTATCCGGCAAGTCCGAGGCAGGGCACCTTAAAGGAGGACATGATGATCCTCAGTCGGCAAAGGAGGAAGGAGAATAGGTGTAAAGTAGCAGGTGGTGGAAAAAAGAGGATCATCTATAACAGTAGTAATGAATACATACTACTGGTAAGGGTCAATGCTTATATGGGCTTGTTGTGTGAAAAAAAGAAATGGGAGGAGAGGGGATGGACAAGGGGTGGACAAGGGCTTGTCAGAATGGGTTGTAGAATAAGCATGGTGGTACCAGGACGTGCGTGTGTCATTCCTAAAGCGTTTGTGTCACCTTGATTCTCGTACTAACGATAGAATTGGCTCTGTGCAAGAAAAATCGAACCCGTGAATACATAGTCCCCCCATTCAAGCTTCACTTTGCCTTTAACCCCTGCTCACACTTTCTCGCTCCCCGCCTTTGGTGCTGTTTGTGTTTGCGATATATAAATACGGAGCAGCAATCATTGTCTCGTCCGCTTTTTCCACGCCTTTTCTTTTCTCTTTCCTATTATTCAAGTCAGCATGGACATCCGCAATCTACTCAATCACCAACAACCCGATTTGGATCGTCCAATGTATTCATCATCCACATCTACCATCGTCTTTGATGTCAAGCAATATGTATGCACCTGGGATGATTGCGGTAAACGCTTTTCTCGACGATCAGATCTTTCACGACATCGCCGTATCCATACGGGTGAGCGCCCTTATCGCTGTGAGTGGCAAGGATGCGGCAAGCAATTCATTCAAAGATCGGCTTTGACTGTTCACTACCGCACGCACACTGGTGAACGTCCTCACGTGTGCGAATATGAAGCGTGTGGCAAATCCTTTAGTGACGTATGTGTATACACACCGGCAATACCTATTTGTGTGTTTCCCATGGATTCTTGAACATATAGGATTAACCTTACCTTTGTTGCTGTAGTCATCTTCATTGGCTCGCCATCGACGTACACACACTGGCAAACGACCTTATGTCTGCGATTTTATCAACTGTGGCAAATCATTCACTCGTAAGACTACCCTTTCACGCCACCAACGATGCCATGACCCCAACTGGAAATGCATCAGGCATGTTGCATTCATTGATTACTATGACCAATGTTGATCACTTACAGTGCCTTATAGACCTTCTCCAGCATCACCAACAAATAGTGAAGAATCGGATGAAGCTGATCGTTCACCTAGCCCACCAACGACTCCTACTGATCATGGCTCATATTATCGTGTCAATTCTGCTACTACTACCACCGCTACTACAACCACCCCACCACCACCTCCACTTGTCGCACCCATGGTTTATAGACCTTCTTCATCACAACATCCTGCAGCAAATGACAATCAAAATGCTATGCGTTGGTCATATCAAACGCGCTGGTATACGGCACCTTCGTCCACGTCAGCAGAAGTAGAGCGTCCTTGTGGATCGGTCATGATGCCTGCCAATACCTCCAACACCCATGCAGTCGCACCACAAACATCCACCGATCCATACTTTTATCGCTTTGTCCAATCGGATGCTCGTAACAGCATCAGCTCATCCATTCAAATCAAGTGAAGTGTGGATACCAAGGACATTGCTATATACACGCCAAACATATACAAACATCACCAGGCACATTCACCATTATATTTACAGAGCGGCGAGCCGCTCCTTGATTAATGCGCGCTTCTATCTCTAATCTCTTGCTTTCTATTTATTCTCGGTCGCATTCCATTGGAACGTGTTAATATGTTGCAACTTTTTTCTTTTTACTCAAGCGTGCACACGTTTACGTGTGTGCGTGCGCCCACTTGCTCTTTATTCGTTTCATCCCATTTTTGCATCTTTGTGTACATAAAGAAACCCCCATCGCCTGGTCTGTGATGCATATACCTTTCTTTCTTCTACTTCTTCTCCTCCTCCCTAAACACCACACATATATACATTCTATATCACACGTTATGCTTTTTGTATGCCAGTTTTCTTTGCCGTTTTTTCCTTTCTTCCCATTTAAGTATATGCGCCCTGGTGTGTGACACATAATAAAAAAATTAGTAGACCTATATAAATACCGGTTTTATTGTAACGAGTTTTACATGTGGGGGGAGGGAGTGAAAGCAAAAAAGAGTGGGAGCACAGGGACACCGTGCGCCCAATGTGAGGTTTCATTAAGCGACAGCAAAAACGTCGATCCCATCTCGGTGTGGATATGTATAGATTACCTTTCTTTGCCATGGATTCCGAAACACAAAGGCACAACTCGTGCATGTTCCCGTGACAGTGTGCATGCCATCATTTTGTTTCACTATTAGCGTAAATAGCATATCACATTGTTGTTATATGAGCAAATGCGTAGTACATCCCTCCTTTAAGATTCATGCATTGACGATAACGATGATGATGATGATGATGATGATGGTGCCACACTCTCACACACGCTCATACAACTCCCAAAATCCAAGAATACTTTTCGCACATATTCGGTCATTTGCACGTTCTTGGGTTGATCGATGACCTTGATTCTTTTTGCACGTTAGAGACGACGACATGTTCTTGATGCACCTTGACAAACAAGGAGGATACATATGGTAAAGGACCGTGGTAGGGTGCATGCACACACATGCCCAAAGCCGATATGCATTATCCCTTGTACCCCCAAAATCGGATGGCCCGTATACCACAACAACATGAAAATTCTTGTTTCTTTCTCCTTTTTGTCTCGAACAGGTAGAAGCAACAGTTGTTTATTTCATGCACGTCCCAAGACTTGCATGCGCATGCTGGTGTAACCTTTCCTTTCGAGCGAAAAGCCAAAATGCTCATATTTTCTCTCTGTTGGATGGCTACTAACTCTAACTTTCCTGAGTGGTGGATTATGATCGTCGTACGTTCATTCATTATTCGCCATCAATCAATTGGCCTTGTACATCTTTGTAATTCAACTCTCCTTATTGCAACCTAATCAGCACATAAGCTCACCTACTACTACTACTACTAGTCTTTCTTTTTTCTCACGTAACATGTGGAAGTAGGCTTTTAACCCCTACAATTTGAAATTGAGTGTGGGTGTTATGCCTGTCAATATCCATCTTGTCTGTGTGTACACACCAGCCCTTATGGGAGAAGGAGAAGAAGAAGGGTATTTACGCATGGATGAATGTAAAGTCTAGGAGCACGCACCCAGGAGGTGAATGTGCTGCACATACAAAGTATTTCCTACTTTTGAAATGCTTTTGATCTAATATTGATGATGGGCAGCCTAAGGAGGTATATAGATGCCCTGCATTGTTGGCTGCTGTTACATCGGCCTTGTCCCATTTTAGGCGCGTCCGCACGCAACGCATGAAAAAGGGCGCAGCACGCGTCCTGGATCGCGCTGAAGCAGTATGTAGAAGGAGGAGGAGAAAGAGATATATGTATATCCTTTCAGGACATGCACCATGGTAAGGTTTCAACCAATAGCAAAAAGATCATCCTTCTCCCCTCCTACTACTAGGTACGCCAAATTACTTCTCAGAAGGCTGTGATGATGATGATAGTAAAAACTTTTTTTCTTCACAGAATCGGCCATGCATCAGCAATATGGTTGAAATTGACTCATCAACGCCACACGTTATTGATCGCATCAGCAGCAGCAATAATAGTACTTTTAATAACAACACCAAGTGATACGCCTTAATTTCTCATCACACTACATCTCTTTGTCATTTCCTGTCATACTCCTTAAATTTTACGTAGTAAGAGTGTATTTCTTTGTTCATGATGCATGCCCTAACATTCCAAAACATACGTTTACTGCTTGACCATACATACAGCATCAGCGGCATTAAGATCATAACTGCATCAGCAGCAGCAGTAGCCCTCGACTTTTTTTTTTTCACCCTCCAACCCCTACCGCTTACTGCACTCCCACTTTTTTGACTTAAAACCTTGTAAGCCCAGTGTTTGTAACCCCTTTTGGGGCACATGCCTTCACGCGATCCTTTTGGGCCGTAGGGTGTATTATATATGGATTCATTGTGCATAATTTGGATCATCAACGAGACAATCTATTCACCACATGAGTATGATTTTCATCTCTCCCTCGTTCTCTTCCCTTTAGGGCGTTGTTGGCTAACATCATCATCATCAGTGTCTCATGACAAAAGAGATCATGACGTGTTGTAAGCCTGGTGTAATAAGAAATGGTCCTTTTTTTCGCCCCTTCTCGAAGCTCATCTGATGTTTTCGTCGGGTGACTTTTTTGCACTAACTACATAGAAGAAGGGGATGATGGATTGCGTGATCGTTTGCAAAAGCGAGGTAGATTAAGATACCTGACGACTTTACTGGAACAGTCGAGAACACCTTCTCCCCCACATGTATGCACCCATCAGCACTCCTCCTCAAATGCCTCGTGAGCTGGATTGCGATTGGGCGATGGGGCCAAAGGGTTGAAGCATAATGATACGATGATACCATATCTGTGGTCAAAACATCCCTAAATAGCTTTGAATTCTCCTTGATTTTAAGGTTTGGATCTTTTTTGTAAAAAGTTCAAGGCACAATTATCACTCGAACTTATTCTCCATGCATGTCATAAGCATTTGAATTGCTAGAACGTCTCATCTTTTTACCATATAGCCAGTAGTACATGGATCCTAAATTAGACAAGGCATGTAAAAGGGTATATTGCTTAGTGGGTGAGTGCAAGGACAACCCAGCTTTAAATAGTATACAGATCATGTTGCATGTAAATGGGTTGAATGCGAAGCTTATTAGGATATGTATTGCTGATGAGTGAGTACTTTATCTAGATTGAGTCGTACATTTCACCATGCCTATGCTGATAGCGTAATTGGTTGTCAGCAACCAAACATTGTTGCTACGATTATTGTTTGGTCTTCGTATGATTGCAGTTTCTCTTTTAAGCTTTGTTAGTGATCAATCTTATTCTATGTAGCTCAGGTTTGGAGAAAGCAAAGCATGTTTATTAATAACAACTATACATTCAAGTGATCGGAAAGCGTGTGTAGGATGGATGGAATAGGTATCTTAAAAGCGGTGGTGATAAAAGGGAGTAATGGGCTAATGGTAATACGGTGGGCATCCTCAAGCGTTCCATCTGTCGACATTTCACTCGTTGGCTGCGATACTGTATCCCGCTCAGACCTGGGAAAATCGAGAATCGACGACGACCTTGCTCCTTACCTCGCTCTTTTCTCAACACCACCACCACAACATACCTTTCCCTATGGCTCAACCGGCTTCAACAGATATATCGCCACTACAAGAACGTATACTCGGGTTGGTGCAGGTAAATGAAGCCATCAGATCGAGATCTCGCATTGTCCCTGAAACATGGAGTTCAACAGACGCTGCAATTCGCTTGGTTCATGGGCCATTTCCTCACACTCCTTGGAACCGCCTTTCATTTGCTTTCAGTCGTCACCTTTCGTTCATGGGTAGTGCCTTATCGATTTGCCTATGTGGGTGCTCTGCTTTCGTATGGTGTCGTTGTCTCCAAGACCCACAAGGTAAAACAATGATCATAATAGCAGACACAGCATGGTAGCTTATTCCCATCATTATAGTCCATCAAGCTGAATGCAGTGTATTTACAACGTCTCGTCATGGATGAAAATGTGCAGTATATGTTGTTGGCCCTTTGCTGGTTCTTTGTAAGACCGGTTACTGGTAAGTGTGTGTGCGTGTGTGTGAGAGCCACGCATGATCAAGAAGATGGATTGCATTCTCAATCACGTGGTATCCTTCTCTTAGTGACCCTATTGCCCTTTGCCACCTTTTCCTTGTTCCATTCACTTGGCTATGTACGCAACAAGATCCTACCAACCATTTTCCCAAATGAGTCCAAAGAGATCGCATCGTGGCAATTCAAGATACGTCAGGGTATTCAAATGTGGACCGAAAAGAATTATACTTCTGCTATGCAATTTGTTGCTCAGACTGAAGTGGTGGTTGTCATGGGAAGACTTTTATTCGGCATTTTCAGGTAAGAGAGAAAGGAATATGGGGAGGGATGGTTCCTTATGCTTATTCGGAAATGGATAATTAGATTGCGAGTGATGCCCATCTTTTTCTTTGCACAATTTTTGCGTGTTCGCTACCATTTTTCGAGCTATACTCGCCAGTCATTTGCCAACCTTAGGCGTACCCTGGATAAAGTAACCGCTGATCCCCGTGTCCCACCTAGCGTAAGGAATACGTATCTCGCAGCCCAAGAAATGATTATTCGATATGGCCAATCTCTCATCCAACAGCAACCCCGTCGATAAGTAGTACATAGCGTGTATGATAGCCATTCAATTCCATAGTGTCCCATACTCTTTATAATATTATGATTGGTGTTGAATGTTGTATGTACTAAATAGATCAAGCTTCAAATCATTTGGGTCCGTGGTAGTGGTACACCGTCAAAGATGGGGTAAAAAGAATGAGAGTTTTTTGCTGTGATCTGAGATTTGAATGGCTGGGCAGTAGCAGCGTTACATTAGGCTGTGGGCTATCTACAATACACAATAGCTTTTTTTTTTTCCACCACCCCCTTCTTTTATCTTATCCCTTTCCTTCACCTTTGCTCACACATACACGCACGCTCTTACATACCCGTCGTTGCCATGTTGCCATCACTACACGCATTCCTTTGTGACCAAGACCTCGGACAGTACTACGATTCGTTTATTCGAGCGGGTGCAACCGATCGCGATGTTCCGCAACTGCTGCACTTGAATGACAACGAACTCAATGAGTTTCTCAGTGCTGTGCGTATGCTTCCATTCCATGCTGTTGTTCTCAAGAAGGGGCTTCGAGTATTGCGATCCAATCAAAACAGTGAGCAACAGCCTGCATCATCATCAACATCATCACCGTCACCACCATCAACATCACATTATCAACATCAACGAGTAGGCATTGACATGATGCTCAATAACACAAGCGATACCGTAAGTAAATTGTACATGCATTATACAATCATATATTCATCCTGATTATGTAGCCAACTTTATCATCCACATCATGCAACAATAACAACAATCATGCGTCAGGTGACATGACCAACGATGCTGCGCAAGAAGCTTCACGCGACGTAATTGTCTTGCATGCTACCATTTATGGAAAGAACAGCCGTCGACCGTTGACAAAGTATGAAAACGCCATCAATGAAGCATCCATTAGCCTTGCTCTAGAAAACCCATCATTGCTTGTCAACAAAGGCGACCTTTTCGAACAAGCCAAAAAACGACTTTTAGAGAATGGTTATCAATACAAACGAGGACGCAGCCGATCAAAACTTATTGCCACTACGTATCCATACCAACGACAACCAAGCTCAGATGACGATGGGAAATGCTCGAAAAGGAAATTAAATGCACAGCGATTATCCCAGCAACGACAAGAAAAGTTGAATGAATTACAAGTCAAGATCAAAACGGTGGTGGAAAGACAACAACAACATCCAGAGGAAATGGCACAATGGGAACCCACACGACAAGCTCTGATGAAACAAGTGAGCAAGATCAAGTCTCAGGAACGAAAGCATCAATGGTACGAGAGGCGAAAAACTGAGCGTGCAGATAGTGGATTCTCGGAAGAGAGCTTTGAAAGTAGTCAAGATCCATCATCATCAGCATCAAGTCAAGAATCGGCAGCATCAGCACCACCATCATCATCCCAGCCTGAACAACAACAACAACAACAACAACAAGAAGTCTATGACGATGACGAGACTGAAAGTGAATACGAAGATGAAGACATGACAATGCAACAGGCTTCTTCATCAACACCTTCCTCATCAGCACCTACATCCCCGTCGTCAGTGGCAACCCATTTCTCTGCACCCTACTATTGTAATCATCCAGCGTATCCAAGAGAAAGTGCTGTTCGAGATCACACCTCACCTTACGTTAATGATTATTTGCAACAACGACAATAACAATCATTTCCCATCATTATGATTACAAATGTTGACTACAGTATGGTGTATTTTAAGGCAATACAAATAGAATGGAGGAGGAGGAGAAAACGTTGGGTGGGGGTATATACGAGAAATCTTGGGTTTTACATGATGTTACATTGTTGTGAATCGCGTCTGTGTTCATGGGTAGTGGTGGAGGTGGTGGAGGTGATGGTAGCAATATCGAGATGCTTAAGTCGTGTAGCTGCATCATTGCATCCCTTGTTGACAGCTCTTTGGTAGTACAATTGTGCACGGACATGATCCTTGGGTGTTCCAAATCCAGTTTCATAATACCATCTAAAGAAAGTATTTGTAAGCTTTATGAACCCTTCCCTCTCTCATTCTTTTCAACCAAACATTACCCTAGCAAAAAGAATGCATCGACCAGTCCTTGTTCCGTGGCACATTGACACCAATAAAAGGAGGCGTCTTCATTACGACCTGTGAGTTCGAGCCAGCGAGAAACGTCATGCTCACATCGCCATTGTTCATCGAAATCATCTGGGCCATGTGTACCACCATTGTAAAGTCTTGCCAATCCCAACATGGCACTTGCATCATGACCTTCCTTGGCTGCTTTATCGTAATACTCAAAGCTCTTGGCCATGTCAATCGATACGCCATACAATCCATGCTCATAAATGTAGCCCATGTAACTTTGTGCACCGGCATGACCTAGTGCTGCTGCACGTTCAAAGGTGGGCATGGCAGCATCCACGCCACCATACGATTGCACCAATTCGCTCGGGATATCAGCACGTGGATACGTGTTGGCTAAGACTTGCGCAAACACATACAATGGCTCAGCACAGGTTTCATTCGCACTCTCCGCTGCTTGTGCAAGTAATGCTAGACCTGTTGTCATGTTTTGTCGTTGACCCAATTCACCATGGAGGGTGATTTCAGCTAGACGCTAATATATTGGATTAATTTTTTCTGCATCATCTGGAGATCATTCTTCACTCACATGAACAGCAGCCACAAGACCTTTTTCAGCAGCCTCCTTATAATAGCGCAATGCCGCTGCGTGATTGCCTTGATGCTCCAAATGCTGTGCGGTGGCATACATGGACTCGGGTATACCTGAGCGTGCTGCAATTTCATGCAATCGTTGTGCTTTGGATGGGTTGGGTCGGCATCCATACTTGTATTCATCCATCCACTTGGCTAATAGATACGCTGCCTCGCCCACTTCTTGCTTTGCCAATCGACGAATCCATCGCACCCCTTCTTCTTCCAATGCTCGTTTCTTGTTTGCAGAATCCAAATCACCCAAGTCTGAAGATCGTCTCATGCCATGATAAGTAAGACTGGCTCGACCCCGTTTCACCAATTCGTTCATGGATGATGATTCACGACGCTGATGTTGATGCGAAGATTTGATACCATTGAATGATGTGGATGCGGTTGTCTTGTCATAAAGAGGTGCAATCTCAAGCAAGTATTTGGCATAGCTGAGCTGTACTTGGGGATCATTGGTCTTTTCAGCCATCTCACGATATAACTTGAGCGCATCACGGTTGTTGGTCAAGCTAAAAGATGCTTTGCTGTATTTTGATTGTGGCGTGTTACGTGTCATTGTCGATGTCTAATGTTGATCCATAAAGATTAGTCGACATATTCCTATTACTTGAATGCTATGTATAACTTACGAGAACGCTTTCGTGGGTGGTGGTGGCAATGGATCGCTGACCTTGATAGAGTGATGGTGATATGATCCCACTATCACTGGGAGATAATAAACTGGGTTGCATGCGTGGCGTAGGTGGTTCATAACGTGGTTGCATTGAACTTTGACTAGTGCGTGGTGTCAATGTTAAGGGGGTTTCCACAAGCTGTTCCTGATCCATAAACATGGTAGGTCGTGATGTTACAGCAGTCTCATCTTGAATACTACTCTTTGATACTCCTTCCACATCGTCGTTGTTGTTGTTGTTGGTAGATGATACAGGACCAAGCACAACTCGGGGAATGTTGGATAATCGCTTGCTAGCTTTGATATTTGAAGTGAATGTGCTCCAATCCAAAGGATCCAAGTCAAGAGGAGGTAACAGTTCCACAGACCCGGGCTTTTCATGCAAGGTTTTCGATTGCCGTCGATTTAAACTTGGTGCTAGTAGTAGTAGTAGTAGTAGTAATAGCAGTAGCAGTAATGTTGCTAGAGCAATGCGTCGTCGTCGTCGGTGGTGTTGTTATATTATTCATCATGCCATGGTTACTACTACTACGTCGACTACCAGTCGATGCTGCTGCTGCTGTCACCTGTGTATGCTGAGCACTGCTACTTGCCAATGATAATGATGATGTGGTGGGAGACGATGCTGTAGACAAGAATTGTGTAACATATGCCGTGGTACTCTGTTGACGATCGTTCGAGTCAAATGTGGGGGCTGCAATTTCAAGCTTGGCTGATGGTGGAGAGGGTAATGGAGGTCTTGCATGAGTGGTGGTTGTTGTTGTTGATTGCGTCGATTGTCCCATGGGGTGTTGTTGTTGGTTCCTTTGCTGATCGTCATTCTTCTTGTTGTATGATTGTCTTTGTTCCTCTTCTTGGTCTTCCTCCTCGTCGCTGCTGCTATCAGATACAGGATCAGGGTTGATCACACGCAAAGTATATCGTCCTTCCCCGGGTTGCACTGTCCCATTATCTGAATGATCGTCATCATCATCGACATCCAAAGTTCGACCATTGGGATACTGTCGATGGTTTGTTTCTAGTCCTGGTGTGTATGGCTGTCGTGCCTGATTATAATCATTGTCATCCATCTTGTTGAAATGGAACAATGAATTAAGCTTCTTGGGTTTGCTTTGTTGTTCTCCTGATGTGTCTGATGGTGATGTCCTTTCTGATGAGGCTGTTCTGGAACGAAACGGAAACACGCGTGTGCGAGTTGATGTATGATTATTATTCTCGGATGAACGCGACATGGAAAGAAAAGAGGGAAGAAAGAAGGCGAGAATTGCCTGTGGATGCAAAAGAAGGAAAAGGAAAATGTAACAAGCAAAGCAGGAAGCACAAACTATTTTTATCCTCCCCTACTCCCCCACTCACACACACACCACCCAAACACAGCCCATTGGTACCTGCGCTTTTTCATTTGCCCACTCAGTCATATGAAAAGGATTTTAATGCCGCATTTGCATAACAGAATTTGCCTTTTGCCGCCATTATATTCATTTTGTATCACTATACTACAACAACTCTCCCTCATCTCGTATCGTCCTGCTACTATAGCATTCATATACTTTAATCATGGATAAAGAGAGGAGGCTGAGCGACCTTTAAAATTGTACATGCACAACAAAAACTGGATAATCAAATCAAATCACAGACATGCATGCAACTTAACTTTATAAGAGATCGGCACATCTTTGTGTTCCCATGGCCGCTTTCAACGATGTTGTTCTCCTTTTTTCGATCAGCGATTGAATGAGTAGTAATAAATGCTTCACAAAGAAAAAGGACATGGTTATATTAGAAACCACGTGCTCATCTTGATTCATGGTCATTGCGTAATTACTTTATCCATGTTCCCGTAATGCAAAAGACACTGACAACATTTTCGCATCGCAAGGGTGTGTGTATCCTTTACACTTGACTTTGATATCTCCTATGTAATATAGTCTCTTCGAGGATTAGAGTCGAAAGAAAGAAGAACGTATAGGTATTACTGCGTGTCGACCAAAGATCTGATCACCCACAAAACGGGGTGAGTTATAATTATCGAATCCACCCTTTGTTCGAGACACAATGAATCAGTCAACCTCCCTCTGTTCCTATCTTTTGCACAAGTGGGCATATATACTTCTACTATCCTGCATCTGCTATACCATAAATAGATCTTTCTATAATCCAACCCATCAATTCCTCACACATGACGAGCTCCAACTCGGGAAGGAGGAAACCTTAGAAATGTTTGCCAGCGCAATGAGGTATCCGCTAAAATAACTTTATAATCCAACGTCATTCACAAAAGGTACATAGATGGAGAGGTAAAACAAATTGCTTCAATAAGGGGGGATACATCGTTATGGGTAATGCTATCCTTGGGCGTGCATTGTGTAGAGGTGGATGAATGGACGTGCGGTGGCGAATTATATACATGGCGGGTCAAAACATGGATGATGATGGTTGTACTTGGTTGACAGGTTGCACAAGAATGATGATGATGATAGTTGCCATGGAATAGCGCGTAAAGTATGATAACTGGATGCACCAATCGTGTAGGATGAAGCATCAAGCAAGTTGAAAATGAATACTCTCGTTTTTCACGCGTTGTATAGACCCAATCCCTTCCATCCCATGTACATACCAAAGCAATATGCATATCCATATCCGTAACAAGTCGCATGTATTGTAGCAAGTTGCTACATGTAACTAAGGGTGCTTCATTATCATGGCTACCTGCTGTTCACGTCAAAAAGGTTGTAAGGCAAGTTGCTGCATTTAAAGAACGGCGATCGCGACAATGGAGTGATAGCAACTGCTGCAATGAATGTTGCTACGCTTGATGGTGGTCGTGGAACGTGCAAGAGGGTATGTCATGTCAAGACTCGTGTGTTGTAAAAGAGTGACTAGAAGGCTCTGCACACGCCATGGACTTGCCATCCAGTCAAAGACAATCGGATCAAGGCAGTTGCAGGATCGACATCATGGGGTGAAGCAGGACAATCGTTCGCAGGCTGTAGTTGTACTTGAATGGATCAACGGTTGAGAATGGGAAGAAGAGGGAAATAAAGTGGGAGTGGAAGAGGTGGAAATTAAATCTGTCAGGCAGTCAGACATATATCCACATACACTGATATTAATGCGTGATATTGAGATTGCATACATCGAACTTCAAACTTTCACACAATATGCTCTAGGACATGCTGATCAACTTTGTCTTAATAAAGAACCCACACTTCGTTTGAAAATTTCGAAAGGGAGAGCATAATGTGGGGTTTACTATGATGGGCGGAAATTGAGAAAGCGCCGGATTTATGAAAAAGTCAATTAGTATGTAGTTTCTTGGGATTCCCCATCTCGCACTTGAAACTTGGTCAGAAGGTACTCTCGCACATGCTGATCAATTCCATTCATTTAAAAACCGCATGGTTCATTATGTACATTTTGAATGCGGGCCAGCCCAAATGTAGGATAAAGTAGGGTCGGCGCTCCTGTTCCCCGAGATTGCCCACCTCGAACCTGAAACTTTCACACAACACCCTTTCGACCACGCTGAGCAATTTCGTTCTCATAAAGACCCCAGAGTTCATTATTAGAAACCTTGAATGTGGGGGAGACGACGAATGGATGTAACATAAATAGGGCGTACGGCCGTGCGCGCCGATATTGCCCATGGCGACGTCGAAACTTGGTAAGGAGGTGCTCTCGGGCATGCTGATCAACATCGTTCTCATAAAGCCTCTATACATCATTATGGAGATTTGAAGAAACAGACATCTTTATGTTTTTACCTATACTGTAAGCGTGATGCCATAGGAAAGGTGGTGTTTGTTCATTGTGAAGTATCATGCAAATGAACTGTGTTACACAAACACGCCCACGCGCATGTTCCGCTCTATCAGGGTCTACCTACTTGACAATGAACAAATACCACTTAACATATAGCATTACGCTTGCAGCATAGTAAAAACATAAAGGTGCCTGTATCTCTAAACTTTACAATGAAACGTGGGGTCTTCAGTCGAACAATATTGCTCGGCGGGGTGTAGCGCACCCTGTGTAGAAGTTTCACGATCGTCGTGGCCATTCTCAGATTCACCCAATGTCACCACCAGCCTCGTCGAAAAAAAATTCTCGAGGTCTACCAGATTCAATTTGGCTGGTGGTGACATTGGGTGAATCTGAGATCGGCCACGATGATCGTGAAACTTACACTCAAGGTGCGCTTCACCCCGACGAGCAATATTGTTCGATTGAAGACCCCACGTTTCATTGTAGAATTTTTAGTTATGGGCATCTTTGTGTTTTACATATGCTGTAAGCATGATGCTATATGAAAGGTGGTCTTTGTTCATTGTCAAGTAGGTAGACCCTGATAGAGCCGAATGTGCAGAGGGGCGTGATTGTGTAACATAACTCATTTGCATGATACTTCACAATGAACAAACAGCACTTGTCATATAGCATCATGCTTTCGGCATATGTTAAAGCGTAAAAGTGTCTGGACCTAGGATTGGTAAGGTTGATCGTGAAACCTGATTGACAAGGTGCGCTCGACCACAACGAGCAATATTGTTGCATGAAAGAACCCATGTTTCATTGTAAAGTTTAGAGATAAATGCACTTTCACGTTTTTACATATGCTGAAACCATGATGCTATATGATAAGTGGTGTTTGTTCATTGTGAAGTGGCTAGATCCTAATAGAGCGGAAGATGCGCAGGGGCGTGCTTATCTAACACTGGTCGTATGCATGATACTTCACAATGAACAAAGACCATTTCTCATATAGCATCACGCTTACAGCATATGTAAAAACATAAAGGTGCCTGTTTCTTCAACTTGTCATAATGAAGTTTGGCGTGTTTATGACAACAAAGTTGATCAGCGTGGCCGAGAGGACCTTCTGACCAAGTTACATGTTCGTGATGGCCAATATCGGCGGCCGCGGTCCTCCCATCTTATCTATGTTTCCGTCCATACATTTGGACGCTGCCACTCAAAGTCTTCATAATGAAGCGTGGCATCTTTATGAGAACGAAATTGCTCGTCATGGTTGAAAGGGTCTTTGCATGAAAGTTTCAGGTCCGAGGTGGGCAATCTCGGGGAACAGGAGCGCCGACCCTACTTTTCCCTAAATTTGGGCTGGCCGGCATTCAACTGTTGATAATGAACCATGCGGTTTTTAAATGAATGAAGTTGATCAGCATGTGCGAGAGTACCTTCTGACCAAGTTTCAAGTGCGAAATGGGGAATCCCAAGAAACTACATACTAAATGACTTTTTCATAAATCCGGCGCTTTCCCAATTTCCGCCCATCATAGTCAATCCTCCATTATGCTCTCCCATTCAAAATTTTTGAATGAAGTGTGGGCTCGTTATTAATATAAAGTTGATCAGCATGACCGAAAGCATCTTGTGTGCAAGTTTGGGGTTAAGGTGAGCAATCTCAAGATCATGGATCAATTTACAGTGTGCATGGATATGCCTGACAACTGCACCAACTTTAATTTCCACCTCTTCCACTTCCACCGTCTTCCTCTTTCCTCCCATTCTCAACTGTTGCCCCATTCAAGTACAACTACAACCTGCGGACGATTGTCCTGCTTCAACCCATCATGTCAATCCCACAGCTGCCTTTATCCCATTGTCTTTGACTGAATGGCAAAGTCCATGGCGTGTGCACCCCACTACAACAAACGTCTTTGTTATATACAACACGCTGCCCTGCACACTCCTCATCCGTAACCAAACGTAACAGCATTCATGCCAGCAGTTTCCGTTAGCAAAGTCTTTACTCCATTGTACTCAAACAGCATTCACAGCCTTGTCACTCTACACAACACACGCTCTTACACACTCCTCTGCCGCGACCAAACATAGCAGCTGTTGCTATAAGCAATGTATTTTACTCCCTTGTCTCAAGTTACTTGCAGCAACTTGCTTTGATACATACCAATTACAATGGATGGGATTGCCATATCAGCTATCAAGTACACCGCGATACAAGTAATCTTCATCTGGTTGGGCTGCGATGGAAGAAAATGACCAAGAAAGGATTGACCAGCAGCCGGATGGAGAAGGGAGCATATCAGCAGCTACCACTTGGCTTATTTCAACCAACGTATTGGATTTGATGGATGGATGCAATCAAGTGCAATGATGAGATGTCCTGGAGTGTTGCTTTGGTTACTTGGCACGTCGTCTGCATGAACGATTACGTGGATACAGCTTACGATGATGATGGATTGGATGGGATTGACGAAATGGATTATATCTTGGTGAAAGGTGCTTTACAGTCATGGATGCTATTGGGATACTCAAGTCGATGCATGCAGCAGCTATTTTACAATCATGGATGAGGATGTTTATGACGGCAGCAACCAAGAATACACTGACGCAATTATCCCTGTGATTCACCTGTAGCTCATTCAATTTACAATACTGTTTCTTGATTATGCTACTTACTCGATAAACATCCACACTACCATGTGCTATTCTTCGACTTTTTCATTGATGAGGATTGGATTCGATATAATATTTAGAAGGGTATCGTGCTATGAGTTCAAATATCCGAGATGTGGGTCACTGGGTTGGTTTCTGGATTAAAGGGGGGAATAGAAACTTGGAGGGTTGGAAAAGCGGGATTGGATCATTTACATCATCGTATCGAGATGCTACATTGTTCTTTTGTCATAGCTTCCTAGTTCACTTTTTGAACGCTTGTATTGCAAGATATACATTAGAGAGTGATGATCCCAACATAGTGATTGCTGCATGATAAGCTCCTTGGTTGATTGGAAACTTGAATTATTCTGCTGTTCAAGGAAGAACGAGCTTTCACGAGTTCTTGAACATCCCATGCTTATCTATAGTATTTTTCAGCCATCGCTATCCCATATAACCTTGTATAAGCACGAACCATTCTATACGGGCTATCACAGCCTGACCTTTCTCAAGAGGATGAGACTACCATCGTGCAATTCTCCACCAATAGCATGGTCCTTTTGGTTTGTTACACAAAAAGTTCTTCTGCTGTGAGGGTGTACCTACTTTACAATGAACGAAGGCTACTTTTCCCATACGCAGAATCATGTTTACTGCATACGAAAAACATAAAGAGGTCTGTATCTCAAAATTTTAAAATCAAACATGGTGGACAGCCGTGTTATGTAAGCCATTCAAGGAGTGAATCAAAAGCTTATGTACCAGCAAAGGGAGCAGCCCAGGCCGCTATGAGTAGTCTCGACATAGTGCTTAATGTTATAAAAAAAGTCTATATGATTTATTTGAAAGAAAGTCTCTGTGCAAGAATATCAATGCCTTTCTTTAGTTTATCCTCGTTTACTGTGAATGTGATTCGAAAGAATCCAGGTTCACGGATATAAAATGCACGACCAGGTACCATATAAACACCATGTTGTAAGAGGGTTGTCATCAGCTCTCTTTCATCCTCAAACGTGGGTGGCCTGCCATTCACTTGGGTCATAGCTGCTCGTAAATCCACCACCATAAACTGTCCAGCATCAGCACACACATGATCCACACCAATCAGTTTTAGAGCATTGCTGGCACGTGTATATGCATCTGCAAGTCTTTGGCGATTGATCTCAACAAAGCTATTAATCCTGTGGTTAGCACATGTTCAGTTGTCATCAATGTCGGCATGCACCTGTCAACCCATTCTTCGTCCGAAAACATGTTGCATAATAAACGGTCTGTGAGTGTGGATGTGTAGCTGAAATTTCTAAAATGAGAAAACGTCCATCAGTACAACCGAGCTATTGTATTCACGGACCACCCTCCTTACATGAAACCTGGCAACACATTTCGAAGGATTGGATTATGCTGATCAATAACAAAGCCCACACGTAGACCATTAACGCCAAAGTCTTTGGATAAGCCATACACCACATGAACAAGGGAAGGATCGATCAATTGTTCGAGATTGGGCAAGCTCAGTACGGAAAGAAAGGGATCATGCTCCATGTTGTTGTTGGGTAGCAAGTGTCCGAATGTAGAGAGTGCATAGACCTCGTCCGAGATGACATGTAAATTGTGTTTGGAGGCATACCGCAATAATGTTTCAATGGATTCTTGTGAGAAGCATCTAAAAGCCATCGTCATTAGTTGATAAGGGGATGATGCCATTCTTTTTTTCCTACCGGCCAAGTGGATTATGAGGATTCGTGATAAGCAATGCCTTGACCTTTTTGTCTTTTGCTTGAACGTGTTCTTTCCATGTCTCCTCCAACGTCTCCGGATCCACTGATAAGTCCCAATCCTTGTCACTGTTGTTGTTGAGATAAAGGGGTATCAAATCGATTTGAGACCCCATGCACAGGTCGCCATCAAAGCTTCCATAATAAGGACTGACTACCATGATACTGTCTCCTGGATCCGTAAGTGCAAGTGCCAAGTAGTAAAGAGCAGCACCAGCACCTGTAGCAACAAAGACATGATCTGCATCCACAGGCATTGCTGGCTTCAAGTGCCGAGTCAATAACGATCCCATGATTTGACGTAATCTTTGAGAGCCTTGGGGTGCACCATAGGAGAGATCCTACATAGCATCATTTCTTATCAGGGACAGTTGCCATGGAGATGTCACACATACATACAGAAACTTGAAACTTGAGTGATGCATTGATCTATATTGCATGTATGCATGAATATGAAAGCCAACACTTTACACACTAAGACTACACTGTACCTTGTCATTGAGCTCGCTCTGCATGAGATCGTTTTGAGCTGTGCCCATGTTAATGGCAGGATTGACGGGATCGTAAATGTAACCCAAAGCTGTAAAGAGTGCATCGCGCAAGGGGTCGGCTACTGCCATGCCTTCCAGTGCTCTTTTTGACACGTGACCCTTCACGTTGCCATTTTGCATATTCCAAAGAGACGAGAAGAAAAAGACCGAGGAGGGAAAATGAGAGAGAGAATGAGAAAACGACAAAATGTTTTTTATCGTAACCCCTGTACAATGATATGTAATGATGTTATTGATCGTAAAGTGTATATATATACTTTTATGATGTGCCAAATCTGTACCACATTCCATATTGCCAATGTTTACCGGGAGAAAACAACATTGATGTTGATACATCATTGGTTACGAGGATGCTTTAGGTTCATTGCTTGAAGAACCACGAGCAGAACGTGAAAAAAGAAAACGTGCGAAAATATGGATCCCATCCCATATAGCTTCGTGTAACAGGAAAACGAAGTTGTCGTTACAGGAATCCATAGGCTCACGCATAAAGGATAATAAACGGGACATAGAACCATTACATGATTATATAGTCAGCAGTAGAAGCAAAACGGTGTTATGCAGACGTTGCCGCTTAATCGGCAGCGTGTTAATAAATGATGTGGCCAACCTTCAGGTTCTAGCAATGAATTGCAAACGGTGCGAGGAAACGATATAGATGGACGAAGGAGACTAGGCTCGATGCAATATGTGTGATACCAAAAGGTGTAAAGAATACGCCATGTGCACCCAGAAACCAATAATCCTTTATCTACAAGCCTTACATCTTTATGCTGATTACTAATTTATTCTATTTTACTCGCTTTTCATATAAGCCCTTGGATTCTTCACCATATTTGTCGATCCATGCTTGCACGTCGCACACCAGCTTCTTTTGATAGCTGAGCCACTTTTTGGTCGTATGCTCGAGTTTGAAGCCATGGCGTTCCATTAATACCTTTTCTGCTGTACGCTGCATGTCGTTGGTATAAGCGACCACCGTTTCAATACCATGCTCATGTGCCCAAAACATGGCTCGATTGATTAGCAAGTTGGCGAGACCACAGTTTTGATAATCGGGGGTGATGGCAAGTCGTTGCAGGATGGCGGTCTTTGGCGGGGTGGGTTCGGCGAATATATCATCCTTGGCCATGGCAAGATCCGCATCCACTGTCCACCATGCTTTTCTTTTACGCTGATCCTTATTACGATTCTCCTTGACTACCTTGTTGTAAACAGCCAATCCCACAATACCAGCAAGGCTATTGTCGATCGATAAGACCCAGAAATGAGAAGGGGCTTGTTCAGCAGCAGGTTTCTGTACAAGCTTATTGTCAGCGGTGGTGGTGTAGTTGAGATAATAGATTGCTGGATCTGACATGTCGTTCTCTTGTGCCTCGTTGACACGGTCCACCAGTTCATACTTTGCAGTCATGATAAAGAATACAATGAAGGCTGTTGCTGCCCACCAAAACGTCAAAAAGAGCTTGAGAAAATACTCTG
The DNA here is from genome assembly GCA_000697475.1 of Lichtheimia corymbifera B2541. Classification (NCBI taxonomy): domain Eukaryota; kingdom Fungi; phylum Mucoromycota; class Mucoromycetes; order Mucorales; family Lichtheimiaceae; genus Lichtheimia; species Lichtheimia corymbifera. The sequence goes on from JNEU01000707.1 coordinate 67,125, forward strand.
GCCAACTGTTTTCGCGTTCTTGTCCAAAGACCAATGTGGGTACCACGGTTTGAAGAAAGAGGTATCCAAGGATCCAACCAAGCCATGTCCAAGGTGTTCGTAGTTTGGCTCTTATGCCTTCTGATACAAGCCCATAGTACGTGCCGATAAACAACTCTTGTACTCGTTGGAAATCATCTGATGTATAGCTCCTCAGGATCAGCTTTGGATCACGTAATGATGCTTTATCTAATCCTTGTTCCATTGGTATCAAATGTGTATGTTATGTGAGTGAGTGAATGAAAAAAGGGTAGAAAAGGAAGAAGAAGAAAGAAATGGAGAATGCTGGAAAGCGGGATAAAGCAAAATGATATATAAGCAGCGACCGAGGTAAACGGTTTGTTTCGGGCCGAATATGCTGATAATTCATCCGAGATGTCAAAAGAAAAACATCTTTCTCTTCTCCGCCCCACGCGCATCACACATATAACGACACCCCCCTTTTTTGTCTATTGAATGAGCGACACGGAAGACGATCGACCGATTGCAACTATTGAAGGCTGGGAAGATGGTGAACCTTACAAGAGACCCGTTACCAAATTGGATCGTTGGGAGCTGCAATCGGCCGATCGATTGACGTTTCATTTCGAGTCGAACCAAGTCTCGCTTGTACAAGATCCGCATTCGAACCATTTGGGTGGCTATATTTGGTTGACAGCCATTGTATTTTGTACCTATCTGGAATCACTTGCTGCCAAGCGTACCATCAAGCGAGGGAGTTGGATACACATGGATCGATCAAAGCGTTGGGTGGAACTGGGTAGTGGTGTTGGATTGATTGGCATCATGCTCGCCAAACTCGGCATTGAAAATGTGGTCATTACCGATATTCCTGAACTGGTCGAAACCATGGAGCGCAATGTGGAGGCCAATGGATTACGTGTCAAGTCATTGAGTGGATGGAAAAAGAATGATGCGGAAGAGGATCGCTCTGTTGTCGTGGAACCCTTATTGTGGAATGATGCTGAAGCTATTGCTCACGTCAAGGCTGCTGGCGAAATTGATTATATTGTGGCCTGTGATTGTATCTATTCGGAAGCCAGTGCCATCGATCTTGTATTGACCATGGACGCACTTGCTGGCGAGTCGACATCGGTCATTTGTGTAAGCGAAGTGAGGAACGAAGCTGCCCAAGAAAAATTCATGCAAGAAGCCCAGCTACGATTTCACGTCGAATTACTATCACCCCATCTCTGGCAGGATAAAGCAAGTAAAGTAGCCTTCAATGAGACCCTCAAAATGTATCGATTACGTAAATCAAGTAAACATAAACGTGGTAGTAGGCATGCATCCAAACAATAAAAAGAACTATTCTCCTTTGTTGTATATATATGGAATCAACCGTCTCGTATAATGTAGAGCTTTATTATCAAGAGGGAGATTACAATCCGGTGATGCGGATATTCCATCATGCGTAGATATCCATCATAAATGATTTTCCGCCTCTGTATATTTGAAAAAAGTCGCAACGCCAACATAGACCCCAAGATGCACTACTTGTAAAAGGCTAGCTTAAACATCGTCGAATCACGTGCATGCGTTCTGATCACCCAGTCAGGGTCAACTTGATCGGATGAGGTCCATTGTGGAGAGGTCATGTCGAGATGCAAAAATGCAACGGGCTGACGCGAGTCGGGATGTGTACTCCCGTTCTGGCATAACGCTTTCGGGTAAAGGTTACATATCTCAACAATGAAATAGAGAGTATCTTGTGCGTATCTTTAAACCATCAACAATGAGCACACATGCAGATAATGTTACAACGCATATGATATATCAGTGATCACGTTCCATTTTCTTCCTTCAATCGATTAAAAAAAAAAGATAAAAATGTTCACAGCGATGATGCAATAATGATGTTTTGGGTTGCGATGTGTTGTGATTAAGGGGATCGGAGTGCCCCTGGGAAAAGTTGGGTACGCTTTGAATAGTAAATTGATCATGCGGGCCAAGCACGCACTATATTCTCTCTTGTTCTTTTTCCTTTTTTCTTTCCATGTTTCGAGGAGCTGCACGTCGCCTTTTCACTGCACCCTTTCGACAACGACCTGTACGATGGACATTAGCAGCAGGGACTGTGGTGGGTGTACCAACCTACATTATGAGCCAGGATTACATTTATATCGAAGACGCTCAAGACGCACATAAAAAAGTACCACCCCTTGCGCTTCATCCACAAACTGGAGGGCAAAAGAATCTACCTATTGTAACACATCAGCTTGATGATGATGAGCAGTCGCAACAAAAACCACGTTTGGTGATCGTCGGTGGTGGATGGGGTGCCGTCTCGGTTTTACGCAACCTTGACAAGGATAAATACAACGTCACCGTCATTAGTGAAAACAACTACTTTTTATTCACACCTCTATTACCATGTGCTACTGTGGGTACCATGGAACCAAGGTAGTGTGTGTGTGGATGATGATAAGCCATGTAATAACGGATGCACACGTAGATCCTTGCTTGAGCCCATTCGCAAAGTAGCAGCACGTGTGCATGGCCACTTTTTGGAAGCCAAGGCAACCGACATTGATCTCGACAACAAGTTGCTCGAAGTACGTAGCGTGGATGATGAGGATCGGTTTTATGTGCCATACGACAAGTTGGTGATTGCTGTGGGAGCACAAAGTATCACCCATGGTGTGGAAGGACTCGAGAATACGGTGCAACTTAAAACAGTGCAAGATGCAATCAACATCCGACGTAACGTGATGGGCAATGCAGAAAAGGCGTGCTTGCCTACTACGACTCCTCAAGAGCGTAAACAATTATTGAGCTTTGTCATTTGTGGAGGTGGTCCAACAGGAATTGAATTTGCTGCTGAATTGTTTGATTGGATTAATGAAGACCTTGTCAAATGGGTAAGCTACTATTACATGTATATATTTGTTGTGGGTGATCATCATGCATAACACAGGTTTATGGTAGTTCCCGAAGTTGCTCCGCGAGGATGTTTCCGTTTCCATCATCCAGTCACGCGATCATATTTTAAACATGTTCGATGTTAAAATTAGCGAGTATGCCGAAAAACGCTTCAAACGTGAAAATGTCAATGTCATCACCAATGCACGTGTGGCTCGTATCGAGAAGGACAAGGTTGTGTATCGTCGTAAGGATGCTGCCGATCCACAAAATGCTGAAGAAGCGATTCCATATGGCTTGTGTTTGTGGTCCACTGGTATTGGTAAGTGTGATGCATGACCCAACCAGCGGCCTTAATTGATCATTGACCGATATATGCATGGATATAGCTATGACGCCGTTTGTGCAAAATTTATCTGATAAGCTTGGTATCCAAGGACATCGACGTGCACTCCGAACCGATGAGATGTTGCGGGTCAAAGGTGTATCAGATGGCTCCATCTATGCATTAGGCGATTGTGCTACCATGGAGAACCCCAAACTCCTAAAGCATGTTAAGGAAATCCTCGAGGCAGCTGACAAGTAAGCGTTTCTTTATTATTACAAGAGAGGAGGATGTTGACTGATGAGCTCTATTCACATTATACAGGGATAAAAATGGATCATTGACACCCGACGAATTCAAAGAAGCCATCGCTTTTATGCGTAAAAAGTTCCCCATGCATGAGCAGCACGTGAACAAGCTGGAATCTACCTTTGAAAAGTACGATGTTGACCATGATGGCCGTATCGATATGAGTGAATTGGAAAACATGTTGATGGATGTGGACAATAAGATGACACAATTACCTGCTGTGAGTATATATATGGAATACGCGATAGCGATGGACTCATTATATGGTATCATAGACTGCCCAAGTTGCCAGCCAACAAGGTGCATACTTGGCCAAGCAGCTTTGCAACGACAACAGCACTCGACCCTTTGTATACAATCACCTTGGAACACTTGCATATCTAGGAAATACGGCGGTGGGCGAGTTTAGCTGGGGATACAAAATGACTGGTGGTCTTTATGCACTATATCTATGGCGTAGTGTGTATTGGAGCGAGCAAGTCAGCATGCGGACACGAATGAATCTGAGCTTGGATTGGACAAAGCGAGCACTTTTTGGAAGGGATATATCCATGGTATAGAAACAAATAAGATGGTATCATTAAAACATAGCTACAACTATATACACAGGGGGATGCCATATGCCGTGGATGGAATGGATTGTGTAGGAAGAGGTGTTGTGCCTGACGATATGGGTGGGCGTCTATCGAAGCGGTAAAGGGGTGATCAATGCAGCCGTTGTTGTCCTTTTCCTTCTACCTTCAGTTTAATCCATGCTTTTTCGCAATGCCACGCGTACATTCTACAATGCCCTTGTTTATTATACGTTCATCGTGTTCCTTCCTCTCCTTGCCACCAGCTAATCACGTCGGCCGACATTGACTGCTGCTTTTCGTCGTGATCCCCATTCCAAGTACAACTACCAAATGGGAATTACTACGCCCGCACCAAAATCCCATCTCACCCGCACCAAAAAACTAGGCATGCTAGTCATATACTCAGATCAGCCAATAATATGAAGTGATATAAACACAGCACCTTTCTGCCCTCGCTGGCATAATATCACGTGCATTATTCATCATACCCGCACCATTTTCGCATTCGGGTCTTTCATGCAACGCATTCATCACGTCACGTGTATATATCCACCATGCCCGCACCATTTTTGCACTCGAGTCTTTCATGCAATGCATCCATCATGGCACATGTATACATGCACAATTTACAACTATGCACAAAGCATACATGCTATACTTTGCAATTCATTTCACTTGTAAATATTATACTCGCTTTTGTATGAATAATATCGCCAGGTCATCCCATGATAAAAAGGGTGCAATAGTTGGAAACCACATAACATGTGGCATTCTTAGTGAGG